>JAGDYQ010000358.1:475486-502988 GCA_021962125.1 Bulinus truncatus | reverse complement strand
ATTGGAGGAAAGAAGTCAGTTCAGGATCACAAAGAAGAAAGTGAATGAATTGTTTGTTAAGCATACTGGGTCTACTCGTCGCAAAGTCAAAGAAGAGCACTGCGTTTGAGTATCATTTCCTACCCGCAGTTATGTTGAACATGTTGTTCCAGCATCAGGAAAGTCCAAGGACATTTCCAGAGAAATTATGTCAGCGGTTGCAAGCAACAAGTCGGAACTAACTTTACAAGCAGTTGTTTGTGATGGAACACCTAAAATACTTGTAAACATAATGGTGTAATCCGACAACTTGAACTTCAGCTACGAAGGCTACTTCAGCGGTTGGATTTGTTTTCTGCATGCCAACGAATTGCCTTTAAGAAGCTGACAGAAGTCGTTGATTGGATAACCACTGGTCCAAAGTCTTCAGGAGGACAGATAGAAAGCATGCTGGAATTTGATCCCCAGCAGAAATCAATCAACAAATTTTCTCCAGTTTCAGGGTCTGTTTTTGAGGTTGAAGATGAGGTGATGAAAGATCTAAGTATAGATCAGCAGTATTTACTGAAAATGTGTCTGCTTATTCAAAGTGGTTGCAGCACTGGTCAGAGTTATATCTCATACTTAGAGACTGCCCAACCTTGGAAAATCAGTCATGCCATATGGTTAAATAAAGCTTACAGAATACTCAGGTTGTATGCCTCCGAACAAAGTCCTTCTGCTGACCGTCAACGAATAGTAAAATTCATACTGAATTTTTACGCTACATCATGGTTTTGCATCAAATCTCATCCAAGCTGCCAGGATGGAGCGAATAACTTCTTCTTCATGATTTCACAGTACCAAAACGTGACACAAATGATCAGGCTGTCGTGACTCCATTGCTTCAAAACAACAGCTACTTTTTTCATCCAGAAAATATCTTGATGGCGGCTGTTGGCGACAAAGACGAAAACATTAGAAAATTTCATACGAAAAAGCGTTGCTGGCTTGAAGTACTCACTCAAGTGACACGTGTAAGATTTGTTGTTTTGACAAAAACATCACTAAAATAAACTTTTCAGCTGAGTCGTACATTAGCATGGTTAACTGGGAACTGGTCGAGTTTGATTCACCTCCACTGCTGCAGGACATCACTGCCGAAGATATTGCCAGTTAGGGCTAAGTGATTCTACCGCACTTTTCATGCCATTCGCAAGATGTTGAAAGAAACATTAAGGATGTCAGATGATGTCACTGCAGCTAGTGGCAAAGTATACGGACATGATAGACGCCATGGTGCTATTATTCAAAGGAAGAAATCAATATCTAACGTGCCAACAATAGAAACAAAAGCAGACTTCCTGCACTAATTTCACATTTGAACTACCGTACTGTTGCAAATAACTTTGTTTTTTTTTTTATTTTACTAGAGATTGTTGTAGTTGAATATGTTGTGTTTGATTTTAAGAACCATTAACATTGTAAATAATTCACTCTGTTCAGCAGCGTTATATTTTCAGAACACATTTAATTGCGTTTTTTTTTAAAGACAGAGAAAACGGTTATACAGAAAATAAAAATGTTTTTGTCTACGCTTTTACTTTCATATGGATCACTGATTTTGGTTTGTCTGAGACCTTAACTCTCAAATGTGTCAGATTTTGCCCCACCCTAATATATATATATAATATATATATATATATATATATATATATATATATATATATATACTTATAAGACGCATTTTTTGTCTGTCTTTCTGTCTGTCTGTCTGTCTGTTCCCTTATAACTCAAGATCAAGAAAAACAGATAACGTGAAATTTGTTACACATACACATAATTACATGGGGAAGGTTATAGGACAGGTTTCGTTTCATCTCGATGGGTAGTTTAATTGTTATTAATTTTTTTTATTTTAGTATTTTACTATATTAAAGTAATCTCGACGGCGCCATAAATAAAATTCTTCTGTGACGTCATTTCCTTATGATCGAATAGAACTTGCGCACTGGTGCTGTATTGTGCCTTTGTGATGCAAAGAATTGTTGATGTTTTTTCATGCTCTCTGATTTGTACAGTTTGAGGAAGGTAAAGGAATGAAGAAGGATTTTAGAAGAAGTGTGAAGCCATAATAATAAGTATTTATATATATATATATATATATATAGAGAGAGAGAGAGAGTGGGAGGGAGGGAGGGAGGGAGGGAGGGAGAGATAAGGAGAGAGAGAGAGGGGGCAGGGGGGAGAGAGAGAGGAAAGGAGGATAGGAGGGAGGGAGGGAGGGAGGGGAGAGAGGGAGGGAGGGGAATGGACAGGGAGAGAGAAGGAGGGAGAGGGGGAGATGGGAGAGGGAGGGAGAGAGAAAGGGAGATGGGAGAGGGAGAGAGAAAGGGAGGGAAGGAAAGAGAAAGGAAGGGAGGGAGAGAGGGGGTAGGGAGGGAGAGAGGGGTGTAGGAGGGAGAGAGGGGGAGGGAGGGAGAGAGTGGAGGGAGGGAGAGAGAGGGTGGGGGAGAGGGAGAGAGAGGGTGGGAGAAAGGGAGGGAGAGAGATGAAGAGTGAGGGGGGCAGGGAGGGAGAGAGGGAATGAGGGAGGGAGGAAGAGGGAGAGAGATGGAGAGGGGAGGGAGGGAGAAAGAAGGGAGTGAGAGAGGGGTTAGGGAGGGAGAGAGAGGGGAGGAAAGGAGAGAGGGAGAGAGAGAATGGGAGAAATGGGAGAAAGAGATAAAGAGAGAGAGGGGGCAGGGAGGGAGAGAGGGAAGGAGGAAGGGGGGAGAGAAGGATGGAGGGAGGATGGATAGGGGGAGAGAAGGAGGGGGAGAGGGGGAGATGGAAGAGGGTGGGTGGGAGGGAGAGAAATGGGAGAGAGAGGGAGGGAGAGGGAGGGAGAAGGAGGGAGGGACAAAGGGAGGGAGGGAGAGGGAGGGAGGGAGAGAGAGAGGAAGGGAGAGAGGGGGTAGGGAGAAAACAGAAGGTAAACAGAAAACCTTATTTTAAACCCGGGCAAAGCCGGGTACTTGCAACTAGTATATATATATATATATATATATATATATATATATATATATATATATATATACATATATATATTGTGGCTGTTGTAAGGTTTTAAAGTAACATAAGCCCTGCTTGAAATACAACATCAACGTAAGTACCGTTAGATTTTACTGATTACACGTATGTAAACTATTACACATTGCACGCATTTTTAGTATGACACATTATATCTTTTAACCCTCTTTTTGTTTTGACCATTCTTTACATATTTTTTTTTTAAACAAATTGTATTTTTGCATAGCTTTGAATTGAAAACAATATTTTATGACGGAAAACATGGTAGATCACGAGTAAACAATATATTAAATATTTCGGCCCTCGGGGAACTCTAATTAAACGTGCCTGAATTATAAATGTAGCAAGAATAGTGACCCATTATATTGATAGAAAACAACAGATGTATGTTTATGTCAGACAAAACAGATACGAATTGTTCACATGGTCAAATTTATTTTTTTTATAATAATCCTTTATTGTGAAAAAATACGTCATAAGCCAATAAAAGCTCAACAAATATTAAAATAGAGATTATATATATATATATATATATATATATATATATATATATGGCTTCATTTTATGTAAATGAAGATATCCCAGCTATTTACGTGATAGTATTGCCCCGGTCTTTTTATCGATCTCTGTGTTATCCTGTAGAGTTTCTGCATCGCTGGCATCATTAAGAATGAACATTTAAATTGCTACAGACAAAGGCGCAGTTTCAATTTATTTACTATCACACATGTACTATCACAATACCGACGCAGACTTTCCAGCAGAAGAAAAAGAAACAGGAAAGTTAGTACAATTAAAGCTGGTAGGTTTTTAAAATGACTAACTATTGAGTATTAGTAAAAGAAAGTAATACAGTAGAATACATATATATCATCGGCATATTGATTAGAATAATTGTATATGCAGCTTCATGGTTATCCAGATAGTTTTGGCCGAATTGCAAAGTGAATACGGAAACAACATGAGATTGACAAAAAATATAAGACTGTCAAACCACAATTGAACAGTAGGCAAGTGATTTCGGTATTTAAAAACTTATTATTATTAGCAAAGGTCTCTAATTACACAATTTTAGAGCATTTTCAAAAAAATGCTCTATTGTCCCCGTTTTGTCTGTCTGTCCGTCATGACCCTAGATCTCAACAACCATAAGTCCTAGACCCATGATGTATATATCATTTTGTAGGTCGTGGCCTGCCAAGTGTACATCAAAAGTCCATTTTGCGATCTGACCTCTCAGGACCGAATATAAGAGTTTCTTAGGTACCGTTTTTGCTTATATTTTAAATATAAATAATAAAAGCTAATCAAAGGAACGTAATCATTATTTTTTTGTAACAGTTATTCAACATGATTACTTCCCTCTCTATATATCAAAACCCATACGCGTGGAGCAATTTCTATGGCAGTAACCCGGAAAAAAAATACGAATTTCGTCCGGCGTAACCGTTGCCACTGCGTATACGAAAATGCTCTAAAATGTCCTTTGTCCGAAACGGAAAAGACTTAAATTGCTTGTTTGTACATGTATAGGAAATTTCAAATGAAAGATAATACACTTCGTATGGAAGGTATTATTTAAGAATAAAGTAAACGTCACAAAAAAGCACTTGAACTATACACACTGATCCGAAGACATACCAAATAAAGATAGCGCAACAAGGTGGTGAGTGCAGATATAAGTGCGCAGTATAAAGTATCGTACGTAGGAGTCAAAACACTATTAGGAATCTCTAGCTGTAACAAATAATCGTTTTATTGTACAAAAAATGTGCTAGAGAAATTAGATAAATAATGTAAATATGTAGTCCAGTATCAAGGGAAAAAAATCGTTTGGGACATGTTTTCTTACTCATAATAGTAGAATATAAAAGATACGACAAGTTTTAATTATTACGTTTTGGTACCATAAAAATACACGTTCCACGATCATCCCTTTTCAGCTGTTCATTTCGGCTACTTTGCGCTTCTAGTCAGCCGTTGTGTGAATCGCCCTACTTCGAGCTTTGCATGTAGAATATTTGAATACATTGGAAACAAATAATAGCCTGCTTACAATTACTAATTACAAGTTTCTTTCAGGTAATTATGATAGCATCGATGGCCCTGGTTGGCATGTATCATTCTGGAGCCAGATTTCTAATCAATTATTTGTTCAATGAGCACCTGTGTGTAACTATTGGAGTTATCTGTGTATCTCTTGCTGTGTACTATTATGTAAGTCATGACATTTCTAATGTTAGTGGAATAAACATGAACTCTTAAATGTTTTATCATTTTTTGTATTAGTTAGTCCAACATCTTCAGGCTAAGAGAAATGTTAACGCCATGGTTTTTAAGTGGCCCATAAATAGAAAAATAAATTAGATTAATCTAGTATTTATATGCATGTGTGTTAATAGGGTGAACGGACGGCCGAGCGGTGATGAGTGTTTGACTGTTGACTTGAGAGTCTCGGGTTCGATTCTCTCTGAGAACCAAGGGAACTTTTCCAGTTGAAATTTGATGTAAGGTACCCCAGGTCCACCCAGCTTTAAATTGCTACTGTCTAGCCTTACAATCCCTTCATATGCCGTGGTGACAGAAACAGATGAATTCTACACTTCATCTACCCCGTGGGCTTATTAGTCTAAGGGAACATTACTTATATTATAAAATTATGTTGCTACGTTATTGGTTAATAAAAGAGATGGATGGTTTGAACTCTATTTTTTAATTGTAATAAATGATTTCTTTCAAAAATTTTATACCTAACTTAATTATAGAATGTAAATATATTTTGCGGAAAAAATATTCATCTTTATGAAAATAGAAACCATAAATAAAGAATTGTGTTTCTTTAAAAAAAAAGTTTTATGCTTGTTAATATTGTTGCTAAACTTTTCTTTTTTTTTAATTATATTCATATTTTTTTAAATATATGTTTCTTAAGTTGTTTTTCTTTATAAACTAGTTGACTGTGATACTTTACATTGTGTCTGTTTCAATAGGTTGGATCACACAAAACAGCAAACATGAAACGCCCATATACAAGTCAATCAGATCACACAGAATCCGCAGGCGTTATTGATAATGTTTCACTACCGGTCGAAGGAAATAATGCGCAGCTGACACAATCATTGGATCCGTTGAAACGTAATGAAGAGCGCTCGACAATTCATGACACTATAACTGAGCCTAAAATAAGGTATCCTATAAACAAAGCGTCACAGAATCACAGTGATCAAAGGGCTGGATTTAAAGCTTCTAAACAGATAGTAGGAAACACTTTCCAATATTCAGAAAATGAAGGAGAGAACTACCAAGAGGTAAAAAACTCTAGAGGTAATAAACTGAACGTAAAACAGGAGATTGGCGATACCTTTCAGATTGCAACAAAGGGCAATGCTCGTCAAATTGTTAAAAATGAGTGACCAATAAAACAGAATGAACTATTTTTAAGTGAATAACTACTCTTCGCTGATAATTTATTGAATAAATGTGAATAATATAATTATTTTGTATTTATAAAAAAATTATCAAATTGAATAAAAACATTTAAAGAATTTAAATATGTGTAAATAAAAAAAAAGAATATATAATTAAACATTATGTTGGTTTTCTTATTTCTTTTATTAATAGAAAATGTGTTGTGTTTTGGTGAGTAGTAAAACAATGATTTTTTTTTTCAAAGATCATTAGATATAAAAAAAAAGGATTTAATAAAGTGTAGAATTCAATGCTTTCCTCAATGCATGAAATTCCGTCTTTTTGTGTTTTGTTGAGAGTTACATACATTTATTAGTAAAACTACTAGTTTCCTGTCATAAGCTGGGGAAGTCAATGGTGGCTGCATATTGTATAGCCAATCTCCTAGAGTGCCGTGGCTACAGTTAAAGCAATCAACACTTTCTCTGACCCTGTTGGACCTCATAATCTGTGCATATGTATGTGAGGGTGTGTATGTGATGTCCCTGTAACGATGAAAACAAATTTCTTAAATCCTATGAAAAAAAAAACTAATAGTAATTTGTTCATGATGTCCTTGATTCAACCCATAGTACAACGGCAATGGAGGAACCAAGGGAAATATATCAGGAACTTTCACCAAACCTGACAAATCTATCGGTCGTCTTCGGAGATCAAACAAGGGATCCTATATCAAAGACACATTTTTTTTTATCATATAGACCACATATGTGACGGTTTTTATAGTGCCGCCCCCACCATAGCTGAATTTGAAATGGATATATAGATGTTTCTCTATTATATTTTGTTTTGTTATATTTAGATAAAATGAGATTAGGTGATCCATTAACACTAAATTGTGTTCAACATTTTTTCCATCTGCTACAGATCAAAGAAACGGATGGTCGTGCCTTAAAGTCGACTTTCGACCTGAATGTACCTGGTTCGATCTCCGGCGTGGACCAATTTATATTTTAGGTCATGGCTTAAGTCCCCGCTATGTCTTCCTTTGTGCCTCCATGGCCATTGCACTATTGGCTATGGTGGGGATGAAAGAAGTGCACCATAAAACCGTAGCAAGGTTGTTTATTGATCTATGAGATTTCATCTCATCGTTACAGGGACTGCACACACAGATCAAAGAAAGCGTTTAGCATTAAAAAAGTATTCTTAGACATAATCTTTCATACAAATATACTGAAATTTAAACAAAAAACAATTCATTAAAAAAAAAACAAGAATCAATTGTGCAATACTATGTTGTTTTGGCTTTTTTTCTTATTATAAGAATTACTAAAAAGTAATTATCTTCTACTATATGTTAATTCATTAATTATTTATATTGTATATTGTAACGTAGCATTCTTCATGTGAGCCAAAGTTGAGCCAACGTTGAGCCCACAATAAGTTAGAACAATCAAAAGTCAATTACACGAATTAAGACCAAACTCAGAAACCCACAAATGAACATATACTTTACAATGTTACTTACATAAGTAACAGGGCATCAAAATACAATAGTGGCTTGTTTAATACTAAGTCACAATATATATATATATATATATATATATATATATATATATATATATATAGCAGGGCTGTACCGGATTGTAATTTTTAGATCCTGCAGGAACCGGAACAGAAATCAGATTTTACCGAATTGAATAGTAACTCTTCCGAACGAAGTAGTAATTTCTCGCCTAACATAAAAAAAAGATATAAGAATGAAAAATAAAATAAAAATTTAGTTTTTAAGTTCTAGATATCAACAAACAGTATTAACCTTTTAGATCTTGAAGACTGTGACTAACACCCCTTCCCCAATCTTGAGTTAAGAAAGATAACTCTGTCAAAATAACAGGTTCTTTTTTTTTTAAATATTTAGTAAAGCTGTACCTAATTTAACTTGATTTCTATTACAATCAAACAAAGAAATGGGTAACATATCTTAGAAAGTATAATAAACATATTTATTAATATATAAATTCCAAAAAAATATATATACTGTGGCACTACCCGATAGCTTTTTTTTCTTTAGTTTTCTGTGTTATTTCATTCATATTCCTTTAAATCATTATCTGAGTATTTCCCATAAAAACGCAAATTAAAATGCATTTCAAATCTATTTTAATATCACTTTAATCTTAGATTAAAAAGTTATCTTCAAGTTATTTATTTAAATAAACAAGGACTATTATCCAAAACGTGACAAAATCCACTAAATAAAAAAAAATGCAGAAAAATTAATTATTGACCTATTTTTAAACTGTAAACACCCAAAAATAGATCGTTTTCTGCTCTTGAAAGAAGTTATACTTTTATAGCTAAATATAGTTTATAGGAAACATCGAATCAAAAGTAGCGGAAGGTAATGTATCGAATTACTTACTACTAGACTAAATACGATTCAAATCTTACTTTTTTACATATTTTTACTTACATATAGAACAAAAAGCGATCGACGTTATTGTATTTTTGAAAATGCAGGAAAGAAAGAAAGGAAGTTATTGATTGAATTTAATTGTATAGCGCTAAATATTTAATAATTATGTTTCGCCAAAAAAATTTCGTACACCGAAATTTCAAAGAAATTCGGCTTAAATCCATCACATTTTAATCGAAATGGAATCGAAACCGGATTTATTAAAAATGCCGGAATCCGGCTTAACAGGAATTTATTTATCTAAATATGCGAGGAATTTTATCCAAATCATGACAAAATCCACTAAATTAAAAAATGTGCAGAAAAATAAATTATTAAACTTTTTTACAACTTTAAACACCCAAAAATAGATTGTTGTCTGCTCTTTAAAAAAGTTAAACTTTGATAGCTAAATATAGTTTATAGAAAACACGGAATCAAAAGTAGCGGAAGATAAGGTATCCTATTACTTGACCAGGGGTCGGTAACCTTTTGAGACGGAAGAGCCTAAAGTTATAATTTACAATTTTCTCAATTTTTAAACAGCCACTAAATTTGTTGTTTCAATATTACGGTATTTGATCAGGCCGCAATTAGACATCGAAAGAGCCACAACTTGACATCGAAAGAGCCGCATGCGGCTCACGAGCCGCAGGTTGCCGACCCCTGTACTAGAGTAAATACGATTCAAATCTTCCTTTTTAATATATTTGTACTTACATATAGAACTAAAAGCGATCGACGTTATTGTAGTTCTAGAAAGCAAAGGATGTTACTGTTTTAATTTAATTGTATAGCGCTAAATATTTCAAAATTATGTTGCGCTAAAAAAATTCTTACAAATTTCAAACAACAAAGAAATCCGGCTTAAATCCGGCGCATTTTAACCGGAACCGGAATCGGAACCGGATTTGCTTAAACTGCCGGAATCCGGCTTAACAGGAACCGGAATCGGATTCCGGTACATCCCTAATATATATATATATATATATATATATATATACACATACATGTATATATTGTTGTTTTTTGTCAAAATTAACAACTAAACGCACAGGCATGGGTTCCTTTCAAGAGTATTTAATCATTACAACAACAAAGACAACAATTATTGCCACGGCTCTATCCGGCTTTCTGGTCATTTTCATCTATGATGTTGTTGTTCTACGTCATTGCGTTCAATAACAATATAATAATGCGCTCAATGAGAATTGCAAAGTATATTGTTAAATATAATGACAAGTGGGTCAAAACAACAAGTAATATTTTTTTTACAACCACAACTCCAACGAATACTGTTCTTCACAACAGCTCCTACGTCATTAAGCCACTACATTCAGTACATTTATTAAACTCTGAGCTGGTGTACGGGAATTCTATATTTGTAGCGTAGCACCGAAGTTGAAGAAGAGGAATTTAAACAAAAAGTTCATGTTTTTATGTCTTTGTGTTTGCGCTGAATACTGGAACATCTTTTATTAATAGTACGTTCTAAAATTCAATGTATTCTCCTGTTGAAATTGGCTTAAGGGAGAGATACGAAAAAATTGTATTTTCTTAAAACAAACGTTTCATATAAAATTAAAATTCGTCTACACTTAGTCGTGTGCATTTTAAATATTCCTTTTACATATAAGCCTCCAGGCACCAAAATAAACAGCATAAAATGTTGATACAATAAAATGATTCTGACATCTAAACATAAATACGTTTTTGGTTTAATAACACGCTTTCCAAAAGTATATTGATACTTTTTTTTTGGAAAGATTGTTTAAAAATAGGTTTCATTTGATTAAATGGTAACACTTTAAGTAAAATAGTCCATAAGTAATGAAATATTTACAATGATATAGGCAATTTAGTACTATAAAAAGTAGAATAATGCACAAGGCATTTACAATAACTGACATGTTCAAATTAACATCCATTGCAGTAATGGAACAATTGTAAAAAAAAAAGCGATTTCATATTATAAGTAAAACGACATAAATTAAATAGCGAAATATTTTTTTCAAGGTCTAATACAGTATTGAACTTTAGATTAAAACACTTTAAAAATAGTGCTTTTGTTTTTTAGCCTACACTTTATTAGCAATTCACTCGTCAAGCCTGACATGCTATGTAGGTCATCCAGCCTTTATGTAACGATATTGAACTTTATCGATCGGTAAAACAAAGGTAAAATAAAAATAGAAGACTATTTATCACATCGTCAAGGTGATTGTGTAAACAAGCTTCTGTTTTTAATTTCGACTTCAATGTCAAACTGAAATTTTCTAGAAAAATAAAGTAAGCTGCACATTGGGTAATGGGGAAAAACCACTGGCACTGGGTTATAAAACAAAATAAAAAAAACATAAATAATTATTGACTTAACACGTCGCATGTCTGATAAAAGTAGAAAACGTATTCGAATATTGAAATGGATTAAACGGAGAGTCAACCAACCATTTTAAATGCATATAAATACGTTGTAATTAGTTTAATATATAATTATATTATTATTTTGTTTAGCCTTTTTTAAAGATATCATGTTGTAAACTTCTTTTTTTTAATGTTCACATATTTAATTTGCCGCACTAAGTGAAGAGAATAATGCAAAACTCTTAAACATAACAATAAGTTCTTGTACAATGATTCTTAAACCTAAAAATGTCGGAATGATTCTCCGTTCTTATTTCGTTCAATATAAAAGTGTTTGAAGTCCCTTTAATTATGAGATGAAATCTCTTAAATCCTATAAACCACTAAAATCCCCAACATAGCCGATAGTGCAGTGGCCTTGAAGGCACAACGGAAGATATATCGGGCAAAGACCTGAAACATTTCCTAGGTCCTCTACGGAGATCGAACGAGGTACCTTAAGGTCGCCAGTCGAGAGATTTACCTCTCGACCATTGCCAGAAGTAGACATGCTCAAGTTATCTTTGTAATAGTTTGAATTAATCTAAAATACATATATGAATATAT
The DNA here is from genome assembly GCA_021962125.1 of Bulinus truncatus. Classification (NCBI taxonomy): domain Eukaryota; kingdom Metazoa; phylum Mollusca; class Gastropoda; family Planorbidae; genus Bulinus; species Bulinus truncatus. Next base: position 491,119 of record JAGDYQ010000358.1, on the reverse strand, counting down.
ATTACAAAACATATTTTTATTTTAATTTATATTAATAATACATTTAAGCGATTTATTTTTTATCACCTTTGAATATAATGTTATATTCATTACTGAAGGATTTTTCTATAAATAGATATCAAGGCTTGTAATGCGTAGTCATCATAGTATTTACAGTAGAGAGCTGCACGGGAGTCAAGATCACACCCAGTCCCACCCACTCCCGCGTTTTCAAAACCAGTCCCACCCGATCCCAAAAGAAATTTCCCCCAGTCCCACCCGCTTACGCGAAAATTTTTCCCAACCCCACCCGCTCCCATCAAAAAAATATTCTATTATATCTCATAAATAATGATTTAAAAATTTGTTTGTAGAATTCCTCTCGAAAAACATACATGAAAAACATTCATGATTATAAGTAAAATAAACTGTTCTACAGTTTAAGTCCATGTAAAAATAAGAGGCCATTAACACTTTCTGGAGCCAACTGTGACCGCCTTTCTTCAAGAACGCGACCAGCCGAAGAAAATGTCCTTTCAGATGTGGTTGAGGATGCCAGTATGCTCAGAACTTGCTGCACAAATTCTGAGAGATGTTTTCATGCAGTTGATTTGTCCCTCCAATACTCTAGTAAACTTTCACACTTTTCTGTACTTGCTAAATAAGCTTCCACCTAAATATGTGTAATGTATTTTGTTATATTATTCAATTGTATAAAAAGTATCAATAAATTAGTGAGAAAGGCAATCATATATTTTATTTATATGCTTACCCTGAAAAAATAAATTAAAATATTTTAGCGACTTTTTTACAGGCGCTTTTTAAAGAAATGTCAATAGCAATCATATCCATGTCCGCGAGAGTCCCACTCAAACAAAAACCCAAACCCACGGGACTCCCGAAAAAACAAAACCAATTCCATAGAACTCCCGATAAATTTATTTCAAATCACGCGGGAGTCCAGCGAATCCCAATCCCGTGCAGCTGTCTAATTCACAGTTTAGTATTTTAAAATATTTACTGAGTTAAATACTTGACTTCTTTTTTAAGTTCAGAGTCGGCTAACTAGCCGTGACAACGTTTTACTTTATAAATATTACAGAGCCATCACATACTTTGTCCAACCTGGAACAGAGCCAGCGTGATTAGTAATGCAAGGCATAGGGCTATGGCTCAGAATGTGTCCCCAATTAATTCACATTTGCTGTGAATTCGTTTATTTGGATATACGTAAATAAAATATAGACAGAATCAATTGTCTATTTTTCATTTTACACAATGTATTACTTGTTACAGTATACTTTACTCTAATATTATAATTTTATTGTACTGTAATTATTTTGCTGAGAATCTATCATCATCTAGATATCAACATTTATTAGTACTTCAATCTTTTTTTTAATAATATTGTTTTGCATAATGAATTCATGATATCATTTCCAGTTGGTGTCCTTAAATCGTGAGGAGAATTATTTCCACACACAAAAAGTTCAAATATGAAAACAATTTTTCATTTATCTGTTGTTGTTTCTGTATTGTAATTTAACTAATACAACATAATAAAAGGTTCTCTGTATGATGGCACTCATTCAAACCCCAAAAACACGGAACCATACAATTTATGCGACGACCTGGTGTGGCTACCTCTCAGATGCATAAATTTCACATAAAAATATAAAGCACGGTGTCACATTTTCAGCATTTTCACAAACGGATACTTTTGTTTTTATCACTAAAATAAAATTCAGAATATAAATGTTTGTGATATATATATATATATTACGTAATGATTTCTAGATTAATTTTATATTATATTATAATACACAGATTATTTTTTTGAAGATATGCAATACTGAAATTATACGGTACAAATTATGGCTACTTTGATCTTTGAAGCCTTTAAATATCTGTTTGGTACAAAAAACAAAAATGAGACAGAAGCTGTGAACAGACTAGGAACAAAAGAAAAAGATGACAGCGGTTATTTTACAATAAATAATGGGGCGGAATATAATGGCACGGAATATAATGGCACGGAAAACAATAATAAAAATGGCACTGAAAAAAGAGAATATGAAGATATAAATAGACAAAATGACAGTGAAATAGATCAACAAGACGAATTGTTGGAAAAAATCATGACATATCTATCAATGTCGAATGCAGGCATAACGTGAGTAGCGAAGCCGTTAAAATCGAAACACCTGAGGCAACGTGCAGCATTCTTAATGAAGAAGTAGACAATTTGGAAAAGATTGAGGTAGAGGCGGATGTTGGAAACGCCAATACATACCACGAAGAACCGATGAGCAATGAAGATAATTCGATAAACGTTATGGTGGTTGAAAAATGTGAAGTTAATATTATGAACGTCATTCAAATAAATTTCAACAGTGATGAAAACGATGGTAGTAGAATCAACAGACGCGATCTGATGCTTTCTCAATCCGAAGAATCGGATAGTGAACTTAACAAAAGAGATGAAGAAACATTACAAGATAGAGATACAAAAGCGAAAGCTTATAATGAAAGCGGTGAACAGATTGAATTGTTGAGAGATGTGTCAAAAAAAGTTGAAACTCTTTTAGAATGTATACAAAACAAACAAGCAGCTAAGGACGAAATAGACGGAGCGAAAAATGATGACGCTAGTGAAGAACAGAAGGTTAATGTTCATCAGCAAATTGGACCTACAATAAACATTTTAGCTAATGAAATTAATAGTTCTTCAACATGGGGTACATGGGAGAGGTAGATGGGAGAGGGAGCAGGGGGGAGAGGGAGCAGGGGGGAGAGGGAGAGAGAAAGGAAGGGAGGGAGAGCGAGGGGAGGGAGGGAGAGAGAGAATGGGAGAGAGGGAGGGAGAGAGATAAAGAGTAAGGGGGGAGAGAGAGGGAATGAGGGAGGGAGGAAGGGGGAGAGAGGGGGAGGGAGAGAGAGGTGGAAAGGGGAGGGAGGAAGAAAAGAAGGGAGAGAGGGGTTAGGGAGGGAGAGAGAGGGGAGGGAAGGAGAGAGGGAGAGGATGGGAGAAATAGGAGGAAGAGATAAAGAGAAAGAGGGGGCAGGGAGGGAGAGAGAGGGAAGGAGGAGGGAGGAGGATGGAGGATGGACGGGGTGAGAGAGGGAGATGGGAGAGGGACGGAGAGAGATAGGAGAGAGGGAGGGAGAGGGAGGGAGGGAGAAAGGGAAGGAGGGAAAGGGAGAGAGGGAGAGGGAGGGAGGGAGAGAGAGAGGAAGGGAGAGAGGGGGTAGGGAGAAAACACAAGGTAAACAGAAAACCTTATTTTAAACCCGGGCAAAGCCGGGTACTTGCAACTAGTATATATATAAAGATATAAATAATGAAAAATATCAAAAAGACATGTTACGTGCATATTTTGTATTGAAACATAAACATGATATTTCTGTTTAGTGTAGTTCAAATACGCTTTCATTTTTTCTTTTCGATAAATATTAAGTAAATTGTCCTTTAATAAGTTTAACAAATTGACAACATTGTCATTAATAATTGAAAAAAAACACTTAGGTTTTACAGTAATGCAATGCAAAAGGCCTTAGCTAAAGAAAAGAAAATAGATTTAATATGACGTCTTTTTAAATAAATGGAATAAGATTCTTCAATATCGATTATTCCCTATAACCCAACATATTTGCCAATGTTGATCATCTGAACACTCTATCTTTATTGTGATATACATTTACTTAATAGATTAGTACATAAATTTGCATTATTAAATACGATGTTTTCTTAAAATAGTTGTTAGTTATAGATTTTACAGAAATGTATTAAATATTGATTTTTTTAATAAATTGACACCATTTAGTATTGTGTTCCTTTTTCGACATTAAAATGAAATAGTCTATTCTAATTATGTACCGAAAATCATTTTTTATTCAAATTAACAGGTAAATCTACATACACTGGATGATGTTTTGACTGTGAATGAAAAATATTTTGAAGACTCGTCAAAGGTGATAAAACATGGACAGGTTTATTCAAATAATTTTTTTACACATGAAAAATCAGAAACTTTTAAAAACTCATTAAAGCGGTGAGTGATTACTATAATTAAAATACTTATTAATAAAATTTATTACAAAATCTATATAACTATAATTTTGTTTATAACGGTCTGTACAAATTTACTGCCTTACTGATAAGGGTTTACATGGCCAGCATTACGAATTTCTGGGCCCAATTCAACGGACGCTTGCGAGGCATATCTTCTGTTTTCTTTTACAATAACAACTTTTACTATTAGTGTTAAATGTAAATTGCTGGCCTACCAGGCTCGGGGCCAAATTAGTAGCAATCGGTCAAATCGGCCTAAAGACGGCCCTTAGGCTATACTTTGTTGGAGAAAAATTTTCATTATCCAATTTGTAATAAGTCGCTAATTATTTATGTTTTTAAATGATGGTAATAAAAAAATATGAAATATAGAAATAATCGTAGAGTTTCTAATGCTGCATATGATACAACAAGGTTAAACGCAGAAGGTGAAGGTGAGTCGACCATGATTCCTGCAATTTACGTTGGACTAGGAGTTTGGCCGCTTTCAAAGGTAATTGTATTTACAGATAAGGAGAAGTTTTTGGAAATAGATGAAGATATTGTCAACGATATAAACAACATTGCTCACAGTAGACAGTAAGTTGTAACTACACTTTTATTTCACTTTTATAATCATATAAATAAGAAGATTTATTCAAAAACATCTAGAATTTTATATTTTACTAATTCAGTTATTGGGCACTTTCTTTTATTAAGTATTATCTTAAACACATAAAGCAAAATTTAACTGAAATGCATTTACTTTTTTTTGTAGAATTTCACTATCATTCATATCATTTCATCCTTCTGATACCTGGGCAAGTAGAGTGTGCATACAGTGCTCACAAAATGTATGTTAATTAATTAATACGTATGAGCTTTTTCATTTGTTTTTTTTTTCACGGTAAATTTGTTATTAGTTAGCGTTTTTTAGTGTAAGAAGTATATGTCATAATAACATTATTTTAAATGTGTTTAATACTTTTAGGTAATCATATTTCTAAAATATCATTCTAGGTAACATGCGGCCCAATGACTGATATATTAACGCAGCTGATAAAAATTATGAACAAGGAAATGATATCTGGTAATAAAACTACCAAATATCTTACAACCAAACATTTGTAAGAATTTTTTTTTTAATTTGCTTTGATGTTTGTTTCTTATTTTCAATATATCCCCTTTAAAAAAAGTTACCTTTCTAACCTTTGCCGCTGATAAGTACTAAAATGATCGAATTACCTAAAGGAAAACCAAAGTGATTGACTAATATGAATATATTAAACAATTGAGAGAAAATAAAATATTTATTTGACTTTTTGAAAGTGATTGTATTGCGACTAGGATCAAATAAAAAGCACCTCATGAAAAAAACTTAAGCTACATTTGATGCTTTAGTCTTTTTTTAAAGTGACTTAACGTTGTGCATTCAATGTAACAAAGGTTTTTGAAGCTTAATCATATTTAAGAAAACCCAATTAAATTTTGATTACGGCAGTTTTTCTTTTATTTCTGTCAAGTTACTTAGAAACAACACATGAACAAAGAGACATGTCACAAGTTACTGAAAATGAAATGTACTTAACAACAAGACAGAATGAAACCAAATTCTTACCAGCAATTTGTATGGAGCTAGAAAATATCTCAGGTCAGGAAAATTCATTTAGAAATTTGTTCCCTCAAACTGACATTTTTTTTTAGATCTATCCAATGCTCGATTTACCGACGGGGTGCCGTGGATATCCCCGGCACTGAGTTTAACATCATAATTTTGTACTGCGTTTCTATCTACAGAATCAATAGAAGTAAACGTACAGTAAGTTCGGAGTATTTTTTTGTAATCTTTGGTTTTAATTTTATGTTCACTGTTAATTCGTCGTAAGGTGCAAGTTATAAATCGAACAATTTTATTTTTATATAAAAATCCAGACAAAAATTTAAAGTAATTTTTTTTTTGATTTTATAATTTTAAATTAAGATGTCTAAAGAGCCGTCTTGCAAAAACTTTAACCCAAACAAAGTTGTCTTTTACAAACAAACAACTGTATTTCAAGGAGTCAAATCTCAAACAGATCATTCTCATACTACGTCTACTGTGTGTATATCCGTAGCAATAATTTGTTATTACAAGATTAGATTGTGAATTTAATTTGAAGTTGAAATCAAAATACCTAAGTAGCTGGATGTATTGATAAAATAATGTTTTATTCTGCACGCACTAGATTTATGTTTAATGGTAACACTGGAGTAAAACCATTTGCTCGTAAACAGTGTAATATGAGTTTTCCAGACTGATTCACAACTATAAGATACCAAATAGTGTAATCTAAATATAATTTTTCTCTTGATGATGCTGATATTAATACGTTCACACAAGGCGGATCTAGGAATTAGTCCTCGGGAAGGCCAGTATATAGACCAGGGGATAGTAGGCTGTGGGGGGCGTATATCGCCTACCCCAGGAACCGCGCCTGCTCGGACAGTCATTCATTGCAATTCATACTGCATCGTTTTCATTTTTAGGCCCAGGGACTCCTATATTGTTTCACCAAGTTTATACACCAATCTAACAAAAATACTTGAAGAGCGCGTTTCATTATTGTCGATATACCAAGAAATGGTAACTGTTTTTACGTCATAATTCATTAGATGTCGAAACCATCAAACACTTGCTGTCTATTCAAAGTAATGGTCCACCACTTCAATATTTTGTTGCAAAGTTGTATGCCACAATGTGGCTAAAAGTAAGGCATTCTGCCAGCGAAGTACCTTCTGGCAAATCAACAAAATAATTAGTTATGGAACAATGTCATAATTTGTTTAAATAATTACCATATTTAATTTTAACAAACAGAGAATAAATGAAAAAATTGCATTTTTTGTTAAAAATAAATTCATTGCTTGTCCTATAAATGTGCAGCTTCAAATTTGTTTGAACCAACGTGAACTATGTAGATTAAGAAAAATGTTTTCCCCGATTTTTAGAGCATTTTCGAAAAAAAATGCTCTGTTGTCCCCGTTTTGTCTGTCTGTCTGTCTGTCTGTCTGTCTGTCATCACCCTAGATCTCAACAACCATAAGTCCTAGACCCATGATGTATATATCATTTTGTAGGTCTTGGCCTGCCAAGAAATGACTTTTTTCCATTTTGCGATCTGACCTCTCAGGGCCGTAAAAGGGGCCTTATAAAGTACCGTTTTTTACTATATAAGCTATATTAATAATGGAGCGCCCTATATCTCAGCAATCATAAGTCCTAGACCCATGATGTATATATCATTTTGTAGGTCTTGGCCTGCCATGTGTACATCAAAAGTTCATTTCGCGATAGGACCTCTGAGGGCTGGGCTTCAGGGGGGCTAAGGGGCTTATATATTATATATACACCTTGTACGTTCAATAACCCCATTCATTTGGTGCGAAATACTGCAGCACGTAGTTTCACCAAGATTTAATAAGAAACTCATCAAATGAAATAGTAAGTTGTGTTCTGAGTTCGCGATAATTGAAAGTATCAAAGGGTTTATAAGGGGGCTTATATATTATATATACACCTTGTACGTTCAATAACCCATTCATTTGGTGCGAAATACTGCAGCACGTAGTTTCACCAAGATTTAATAAGAAACTCATCAAATGAAATAGTAAGTTGTGTTCTGAGTTTAATTGAAAGTATCAGAGCTATGCAACAATTGACGGAGTTTTCGGACGATTAAATGACTATAATTTCGAATGTTTTCAATTATGAGTCCTATTTCAGTAACCACAAACCACTTGTAGTTAGATTTAAGAGACAATAATTTTTTTTCAAATATAAAGAAACGTCTTTATAATTTTTTTTACAGATATATGCATTACACAATTGAATTTATAAACATTTCCAAAATGTACAAATATTTACTGAAAGCTAACAAACGTACTGAATCATAACACGAAAATGCGCTAACACGTCCTGTGTCCAGAATGGAACAGGCTTAATTGCTTGTTTAAAATATTTTCGTTGGTTTTGTCTATGAAAATAAATTAGTTACTTGTTGGCCCATGGATTGTAAATTGTTGGCATCTCGTAGCCACTGGGGATGCCGGGGAATTTCTCGGCACTGAAAATTGACATCCCCGGCTCTGGCTTAGCTTTTATCATCCCCGCCGGGGATGACATTTATCCCCGACTCTGCAAAAAAAGTCTTTTTCTTCCCCGGCACTGGTTTTTTTCTAAGAATCGAGCTCTGGATCTAACATTCTAAAAATCCAATTACTAGCATTAATGAAAGATCTATCAGTTTACAGAGCAATTTTTAATTTTAAGAAAAAAATATTCTTATGATAATATTTTATTTTATGCAAGTTCAAAGTTAAACTAAAACGCATCTAAAATAAAGACAAGGAAGTTGGTTGTGCGTTTGATATGTAAGATAAAGTTTTACATGGTTTTATTCAGTTTTTAACACGTTTTTTTCTCTTGGAAACATATAGGCCTACTTTTTTAAAGTTATTGTATATTTAACTTCGTTTCTTGTCTACTTCTGTTCATTTCCAGTTTATTATATTTGGTATTAGGTTTTAATGCTCACGAGAAAATAGGTCAAATAGAATTATTTAAATATTATTATTAGACCTAATAATAGTGTCAGAGTTGTTCTGTCAAAGGCATTTTATTCTATTTTATTCTAATTATATACTTTTATTTTAAATGACAATTAAACTCAATAATGTGTTTTTTTTCTTTAAATAAGATATATATATATATATATATATATATATATATATATATATATATATATATATATATATATATATATATATATATTAGGGTGCCAGTCAATGCAATGGGAATTTTTTTTTTTTTTTAAGTTTCATTGTCCCACGGTGGACTCCCACCCCCTAATTTTTTTCCTTTTGTTATGTTAAGTAATTTTACCAAGTTTCATGAAGATACAGTGATATTTATAGGTAGCTCAATGGACTCGATGTTTTATATTATATGCGAAAATGCCTGAATTTGACATACAAGGCAAACCGGAGGCAATTTCTGTTACTTATTTATATAATTTCTGTTACTTATTTACATTTTCATGTCAGTGTAATATATATATATATATATATATATATATATATATATATATATATATATATATTCTTTGCTTCTCTGTTTTCTGCTTTATCACTGTTTTTGTTATGTATTGTTAATTCTACTGTATAAGAAAACTACTGTTGTGCAGTACAGCTACCATGCGACAATAACGTTAGTGTCATTATCATCACTTAAGGTTTCGCAGCTGCATTAGACAGAAGTAAGTCAGTGACAGGAACGCAGTTTACATAATTACAGCAGAATCCCTTGGCCACAGTACTGCAGCCCTGGTGATTAACAAGGAATCAGTCAGACGTAGTCGACGTAAACATCGTGAAGCAGCAGCTACAGAAATGCATGCATCGTTACATCCCAACGAGTTAGTGGATCGTCTTGCTGTTCTGGTATCCGGTGATAGAACAATGAAGTTGCTGGGACGAAATAGCCGAACGGAACTGGAGAGGCCTAGGCAACTGGCGTGTTTAATCTAATTTAAGAATGGAACATTGCTGATAAATCAAGTTCATATATTTTGACACTACGGCCAGTAACACTGGCATAAATGCAGGTGCCTGCTTTCTTCTGGAGAAGAAACTTGGCAGATAATTGATCAGCTTAGCATGCAGGCGCCACATAATGGAACTCATTGTGGCGCCATCAAGTGGACCAATAATCAAGTTATTACAGAATATTGTTGAATATTAGTTATTAATGAATATTGGGGCTCAATTGACACATCAATGTAAGTAAGTTTAATGTTTGTAAATTATAATCCAGTAGTTCTCATTCCATTTCGGGATGAACTCATTCACTTCACTCAGCATCAGCTAACAGTGTTTCAGCCCTTAGAGGATTATCGTGAAACTGTCACTTCTTTTTCTAGGTGCAGCGTGTGGTGCAGATTAAAAGATTCTAGCTGCTGGAGCTTATCACCGGGACCGATGGATGGCAAAACTGATTTACAGCCTTAAGAATTTCATTTTGCGTTCTCCGTTCCAACTAATGCACATAAATTGTCATCACTGGGTCACTTCAACACCTTCATACTTATGGTTGCCAAAGCAGCAATAAAATCATTCTCTGGACTCTTGTGATACTTGAGTGAAATTCTGGTAGGTTTTGCATTTCATTTGACGATGATGTTTCATCTGAAATGAAGTTTGCCATGGCTGCAGCACTCGACAAGTTAACAACAGATCATCCTCGCAGAATAGCCTTCTGTCCAACATTACAACAAAATAAACTTTCTGATTTTGTATCGCAACACATCAGGGAAACTTTTCACAGATTTGAACATACCACAAGATTTCCTGACCACGAATCCAGACACATGGGCCACTGATAACAACTACATTGTTGGCCAGAAGAAAGTTGCGAGTTTGAAAGTCGTCAATGATGCAGTCGAGTGAGGAGTGGCCCTGATTCAATCATTCAATGGAGTACTAACCAATCAAGAGGAACAGAAACAGTTTTTGTTAAAAGTAGTAGAGAAACACCTTCGTGACTTTCCTAATGCTAACAAGTCCACCTTAACTGTCCCAGCCGCAGCTAGAACACCATTACTTGTACTTAAAGACATCTAATTAGTGAATAGTGATCTTTCAGTCTGAACTATACTCTTTATGTTTATTAGCTGAAGGTTCTGAAGGTTACTATTCTGGTGCCATGTAAAAAACAGTTGTTTGTTCTATTTCACAGCAATATGTGTCTTTTGATTTTTTGTGTTACAGCAGGATTACCGATTACCGTATGGGAATGTCGCGAAACACTGATTATTGCAAAACTTTGACACTGTTGAGCTACCATTAAATATTATCAGAATATATTCAAATTTTGTCAATTTTATTCTTATAACATTACTAACACATTTTGGGGGTGGCATCCTAATATATATATATATATATATATATATATATATATATATATATATATATATATACAGAGTTGGCCAAAAAATGAGAATATTGCGTAGACGGTAATATAATTTGATCAAAGTTTGTTTAGCTGTTCGCTTAGATAAAATTGTTGATAAGCAGGGAGGAAATATTTAACTGGATTTAATTTTCGCTAAATACTTTGCAAACAAAATAACATGAAACAATACATTAAATTTTATTAATTAAAAAAAAACATTCTTTTAAAGCCTTATTTACAGTAAATAATTCTAAATAAAAGTAACATTCTTTTACTAACTGTAACTTCTAAGTTATAATGTAACAGTTGACTTTATATTAACTGGATCAAATATTTTTTTTTAATTAGATATCCCAGGACAAGACTCTGTTAAAGCTAACTTCGTCTGGAGGTTTCTAGTGCCACCACGCTTCATACAGAAAACAGAAAATCCCTTACAGATTTTAATCAGCAATTTGAACGAAGCTCTCGGAAATCTCACGAATCATGATTCGAAACTAATTGAATTATTAGAGACCTTAACACAGGAGATGGATACTACTGCAGTGTTTAAAGATGAATCTAAAGAAATGCTTTGGAATCTGCTACAAAGTTTGGAAAAGTTGGAAAAGTACTCCGATATCATTAAAACAATCCAAAATTCATTAAAATCGAGTCATTCATTGGAGAACAGCATTCAGCTAGCAAATTCAGAAATAGACAAGTTAAAGAGCTTATCTACAGATCTAGAAAATGCAATGGTAACTTTACAAAAGCACATTAAAGAAAATAAAGAATCCCTTTTGAAAGTAACTGATAATAGATTGTTAAATATGGAGAAAATGTTTGAAAGCAGCTTGAAAAATTCATGTCTACAAGCAGATTCAGAAATAGACAAGTTAAGGAAATTAGCTTCTGCTCTAAATGAAGGAATGTTAACTTTAGAAAAAGTTGGTAAAGAAAATGAAGAAAGAATTATTAAAAAGACTGAGGAAAGATTGTTAGCTATGGAGAAAAAAATAGAATGCAGTTTGGAAAAATTAAAGAAATTGTTATTGTCGTCACTTACTGAAAGCAGTCAAGCGCAGCTGTCCTCATTTATGCAATTTGGATCCTATTATATACTTGCTGACGATGAGGGTGAATAGGTTTTAAATAATTAATATTACCATTTTGATATGTATAGTTAATAATTGAGACGTCATATCATAATTACACTTCGATATTAAACTTTTTATTATCCCAATTGTGGCATAAGTATAAATAGTGATGGTTGGTTACAAAAATAATTCCTTGCAAACTAATTTTTTTTTTTAAATAAAGGAAGCGGAATTCAAACGACTTAAATGTTTTAATGATGCGTTTGTAAATTTAGTGATATGGCTGATTTGAAATGGAGCGCCGAATAATTTTTTACCAATTGGCATATCCTTAGTTTTTTTTTCAATATTTGCATGTCCGTCGCTTTGCTAAAAATCAAAACCTCTTGAGCGGGCTATAACTACCTGTAATATCATTATAAAGTAACTTATATATTATGAAAAGTTTGATAATGAAACGTAGCATTAATCTGTGTCAGTAGCTACGCAATATTGAAGGATTATATGACTTGTGCCACGCCCCCTGACAGCTATATTTTCCTCATAATATGTCACTTGAGGGGGCTTTCACCACATAGTTTCTTTAAATGTCTCATTCTTTTTTTTTTACATGGCGGACCCCATTGTTGTGAACTTTGCATAATAATTACAAAATGTTATTTTATTTTTTATTTTTGTTTTTGTTTTACGATAAGTGCTTTATTTAAATTAATTGCATATATGATACAGGCATGATATCTAATACATAATTGCTAGCCTAGCGTACGTAGGTGTGTATAACTTCCGAGGCTAAAAATAGACTGGGAAATTTGTAAAGATGGTCAAAGGAATACAACTCAATTATAAAGAGTCGCTCGCCGGTCCGGGTACCGGGCCTTTGACCTTGTGCTTCTATAATCTTTTATTGTTGGTAAGGTTGTTATTTAACTTTGTCTCAATTTTTTTTGGACGAGAAATATGAAATTAAATTATCAATTGCCAGGGAGATTTTAAATTTGAAACAGTTGTTTAGAGTCGATTACAAGACACTATTTGAAACAGTTGTTTAGAGTCGATTACAAGACACTATTTGAAACAGTTGTTTAGAGTCGATTACAAGACACTATTTGAAACGATAGTAAACTAATCAACATTGATGTCAAAATGAAAGCAGAGTTTGTTAATGTGCATATTTCTAGAATGTTTGTTTACTTTTATCTTTAAATCTAAACTGTAATTTTCTGTATGTATTATGTATTTCACGTCACACAAAAAGCTTTTAAAATCATTGATAAATAGACTTACTCATAATGTAGTGATTAGGTATATGACTTGAAAAACAAATTTTGTAATTTTACAAGTGGCGTGCCAGATTTTGATGAGCTTTTATATAAAAATAATAAATACAACAAAAAAATCATCAATTTCGTTGAAAAAGTTCACCCACCAAAACATTTTTTAGTTTAAAAATAATCCTTTTGGCTCTTTTTTCTGAAGTTTACTTTTACTCCCGTTGTTTACCATTAAAATTATATTTCCTGTTCTCCATGTTAGATTTTTCAATTATACTTGAGTTTGAATGATTATTTTAATTTTGCTTAATTTTATTCTTAAAAATGTCTTACAAAAAGTCATCACTTTCCGTTGCTAAAAATAAGGACAAATGGGCGAGTAATTTGAAAAAAATTCAAAACACTCTTAAGAAAAGAAACAAAATTGGAATCGAGATCGAGCCATTGCATTCACATTCTAGAATGCCAAAAGAGTGGATGACAATTGGTCGCTACATGGGCTTGGCCTCTATGGAAAAATCCAGATTGAAAAGAGTTGCAGCACTCAGGAAAGAAGTAGAGCTATTATGGAGCTTTTTAAATTTCCCAAACTGTCTTTGCGATCAGTGAGCAGAAAAATCGAAACTTTAATTAAAAGGTATGATGTTCATTTGAAAAAAAAACCTGTGGGGGACATACGGGAGCAGTTTGATAAGTTATTTGATGTCACAAACAAAACTGGTCAATGGTTATGTGCTGAGGACAAAAAAACTTTACGAAATACAAATTCAAAGTGAATGTAAGACGGGATATACTACAACTAAAATTGCTAGTCAAAGTACAATTCATCCATCAAAACGGAAAATTGTTTGCAAAATTAATGAGGCACAACAACAACAAAGCAGTTTTGAAAGTTCCAGTGATTCAAGTGATAACGAGAATTCTCAAAGTAGCTCTGACGGTGCTGATGCACAGAAAGCTTGGATCAAAGCACACATAAGAAACAATCACAGCAATCTACTTCTAGTGCAGTTTAATTAGTTCAATCTGGGAAACTACCAGCTCGATGAGCAGCATTAGTAAGCAAAATTTTGCATAAGTCCGGCGTAAAAATAGCAACTCCTTCTCAGTCAGGTGTCTATCGAGCTGTATTCAGAGAAGCAAGTAAACTAAAAGAAACATTAATAAATACTTAACGTAATAGCTTATGGAGTTTACATTTTGATGGTAAAATTATGAAGAAAAAATAACACCTAGTAGTTGTATTAAAAAATGAAGCAAAAGAAGTGAGGCTAGCCGTCTTAGTTTTACCTGATTGCAAAGCTGCTACAATCGGATCTGCCATTCAAAAAGTTTTAGATGAATATAACTTATGGTCAGATATAAAGATGATAGTGTCAGACACTACAAATGTTAATACAGGGTCGAAGTCTGTTTGTTCAACATGGTGAGTCTGCACCAGTCTTTATAGATTGTCAGCACCATATACTTGATCGTGTACTTAGACACGTGTGTGATGCATTGGTCGGTGATTCAACTGAGTCTCCTAACATAAATTATCCATTTGTAAATAAGATACTTAAAGATTATGAAATGTTAAAAAAAGATTTTGAAAGTAAAACAAAGAAAAGTGCTCCAGTTGTAGAAAAACAGGAAATAGGTTGGAGAGATGATATGAAATTTTTGCACCATCTAATTTGCGTTTTTAAGCATTTTAAGAATTCTCAACAAATGCCAAAAGTTAATTTTAGCGCACTGACTGGCCTCAGCAATGCCCGATGGAACTCTCGAGCAATTTTTGCATTGTTGGCTTTCATACTATTGCCTGATGAACGAAAGAACCTTCAGAAATTGTGTGAATTTATATGTGGACATTGGAATGATGCCTGGCTTAGTGATCATCATTACAAAGCTGAACAATATGAACTGCTTTCCCATGCTGTTAATTATTATCCAAAGGTTTGCGCTGTCTTCGAACTCATTGGTCTCAAAGTCCATCTCCAATACTCACTCCACTAGCAATGTTTGTGCAGAAAGAGCAATAAAGTTCTGCAAGATATTATTCCCTTTTGCCACTCTACAGAGAAACTGAATTTAGGTTTTATTTTTACAAATAAAAGTTTATGAAACAATACTTGAAATTATTAACAAATGTTAATTTTTCTAAAACTTCAAAATGTTTGGTGGGTGACATTTTTCAATTTTTTAAATAAATTTGATACGGTTTTGTGTTTCTACAATAAAAACTCATCTGTTGATGGTATGCCATACAAGTGTTGTTCTGAA
>JAGDYQ010000358.1:462885-474986 GCA_021962125.1 Bulinus truncatus | reverse complement strand
ACAACAGTGCTTAGTGCAAGTTAAAATGCAGAAGTGTAACACCACATAAAATACATTCAATATAATATGTGGTGCTATACATATTGTTCCAAATATATAACGAAAAACATAGCGGATGATACCCTCAACAGGTGTGCATTATATTTTTTTTACAACCAACAAACAGACCTACACACTCATTGATGTCTCAATATTTTTTCTATAATTATTATTTGATGGGTCCGTCGCTTTACCAAAACACAGCTCAAATGTTATTTTTAGTTTCCTCCAGTAATATATTATTATGTGTGGTTTATGTTATGGAACCATTTTCTTTTGACGGGTTTTTTTTTATTTTAATAAAATGTATAGTTGATACGATTTAGTAAGAATAATATATTCAAAACGGTTTTGAGATATGGGTCAGTCAATACAATAATGAGTTTTATAATAGAGAGAGATTACTTTTGTTTATGTTTTCCCGTCTTTTTCTGGATAATTTTTGTGTAAAACAGTTGGCAGCCCTGTATTTACTGGCCTGCGGTGGCTCCTTCACACATTATTTCTCGATCCTATATATGGAACGTGTATTCCTTCAGTTTCTGCCGAGCACCACCACGTCTGAAGCTGTAATGGTCATGAAGATTCCAGGTAACAACAGACTATGTCTCCCGAGAGACCAATGCGGGGTTTTCCAGACAGTTGTCTGCGAAATGTTCTTCTGAAACGCGTCACGCATGAGTCGAATCAGAATATAATCCAAGGATAAAAAGTCGAACAAGAAATCAGGTTTAAAATTGTCCAATTTATCAATAAAAATAATAAAAATAAAAAAAATATATAAAATGTAGAATTTAAAACATCAATGAAAGCTATGCAGGTGTACCAGAGATGAGCGGACAGCGGACGCGTCCGCTTGCGGACGCAGATCCGCAGACTTTTCCGAATCCGCGGACTGACAGCGGACGCTTCGTATGGTTAAGTTGCGGACTCGCGGACTGACGCGGATCTTCTTTAGCGTTACCATAAAAAATTTCAAGTCACTTAAACAGCTAAATTTCAGCAATGCGGACGCGCGGACTGACTGCGGACCAATGTTGTAAGATTCTGCGGACGCGGATCATTGATAGAAATCCGCGGACGGACGCGGACGCTAAATTTCAAGATCCGCACACCTCTGATGTGTACATGTATTCAGCTGTGTGCCATTCTATTTATATTTCAGGTAAACGAAATAGATCTACTTGTGAGCAAAACTACGACACATGATGGTTTGAAATTTGTCTGAGCACAGCTTTCTCTGTCTCTCTCTCTCTGTCTCTCTCTCTCATTAAATAAACTATACTACAAAATATTTTTCCTGCATCATATTCTACACCGCTTTCTCTGTATCTCTATATGTTTTTATCATTCTTACTCTCCTCCCTCTTTCAAAGTTTCATTTCTTTGCTTCTCGGTCTGAATATCTTTATGTCATACGATCCAAGCCCAAAAGCTAATTTTAGGTTTTAAATGAGTTGACATCAAGGACATGTATTTTACGCTTGGGTCGTCTTGCTCAAGTTGATTCTTTTTTTATATCACATTCAGAGTTAATAAATTCTTTCCAGACATTTCAATTCAAGTTATGTTTAAACAGCCACTTAGAAGAAAAAAAAGAGCCACATAAAAAGATGATATCAAGAAGTTTTTAACTGAATGACTGAATAATAACAATTTACTGAAGATTTAGTTCAATAATAATAACATTGGTCAGACTAGAGATTCTCAAAACTGTTACGCATCAAGACCCACTTTGTCAACAGTTTTTGGTTTCGAGACACGCTATAAAAAAATGTTTTATTTTCGCGACCCACCCACACACAAAAATCAATAAAATGGTTAAGAATAAAAAAAAGAAAAAAAAAATGTCAGAAGTAATAGAGGATCAGAATAGGAGCAAAAAGAAATAAACAAGACCTCGGAAAAGTGTGAGAGAGAAGAAAGGAAATAGGTAGATGGTTCAATATATACGCAGCCAAGTTCTATAATATAATCACATGAGACAGTAGTTCATGCTGGTGGTGGAGGGGCTGGCTTATTTTCTTGCATTGTGTATTAAGACGTTGTACTTATCTTATTCGGCTTGTCAACATGCACATACAGGAACATTATCTTTTAATCATTAGACAGATTCTGCACTGCACTCATAAAAAAAAAACTCTGGCCAAATGTTTGATGTTTTTACTATGTGTCAAACAAATAAAAAAAAATCTTAATATTCAACAAGTGGGATATTACCGTGTATACTGTACTATGTCAGAGATGACATGTTTCAAACACAATACATCTAACAAGTGGTCTGTTACGGGTCCTTATATTGAAGATACTTGTAGAAGGTGTATTAATTCAGACAACACAAATCACGAAGTTAACTCCAGTGAAGTAACATCAAACAATCATTTAATACTTGAACATAAACTGACATAAAGGTCGAATCAGGAGGAGTACAATAGCAAACTGTAAATATGCATCCATCTACATAGGCGCCCAAAGCTAGACTCTACTAGAACATGCATCCGCATCCTATGATGCACAGAGCTCGACTGATTATAAAACAAACCATGTGCTCCCAACTGTCGGTTTTATATACGTCATTTGTACCAAATGACGTATACACTAAAGCTTCCAATATATACACTCAAGATGGCGGGATGACGCCATGGATACTGCGGTGGGCGGAGCCTAGCGAATTGCGTCATCAAACTTAGACTATATTATTTCTCCACATGGTCCAATGTGGTCAGCGAACCATATATATATATATATATATATATATATATATATATATATATATATATATATATATATATATATAGCAGCTCTGTTACTCGACCTTAACATCACAGCCCATCAGTCAAGATATTTATGTCGTACTATAACAGCTATGTGGTTAATTGCTCGAGTTGATCAATAAAAGCGATATTAACTTAACGAATCGACAAGAATCTGTTTTTATGACCAGCGATAGTATGTATGTCTGATATTTTCTTCATTACACAATACATATTGGCAGTGATAAAAAGAATTCTAAAAAAATAAATGGACACAATATGGCAATCCAGATAGAGAAACTAACAAGAATATATAGACATGGCAGGTCAATGTTGAGCATCTGCATGAATTTTTCTTGCGTGAGTCGGAGAGAATGATCAATACATTTACTGCTGACGACACTAAGAATAATTTTAGGCCTACATGTTTACTTATGGTTTATTTCCTTCCAACCTGTCGTTCAGAACTTGTTTTCTTGTTTACTGATCTAACAAATGTCACACACACAAATACTTCGTATTACTAAACCATCATTGTTTATCTTCGGCTCTATTCCAGTGAACGTGATCACAGACAAATCACTTTGTTTTGTTAACCATTGACATTCCATACAGCTATTATTAGAATATCAACAAGTTTAATGCGAATGTCACAGTCTCTTTTGATCAACAATTAGAACATATCAAATTATCATACAGAGCAGACCTTGTAAAATAAATATAAAAAACAACATATAAGTAAAAAGAATTAAAAACACGAAAGTCCATCTCTTTGGCTAAAAACCACTGCTTCCATTGCAACAGTATATGCGTTATACTGCTGTAATATTTCCTATCTATCTTACAGTCACTGTAATGATTCAAAGGGCCTAGGCCGTTCTTATGAATAGGCAAACTAAGCGGCTCCCTATGGCCCCCACTACTGAAGGGGTCCCCGGTTGAAAATATTATTTTGCCTACCACAATGAAGGACATTCTGAGAGCTAGTCAGTGACCCGGGTTAAAACTTTAAGCACTTTGGGGTCGTCAAATGGGGGGGGGGTGCAGTTTTCGAATGTTTTGATTATCACCTCCATGGAAACACTACGGTCCGTGTGCTAAACTCGTTTCAGAGTGAAGTATATAACTAGACTAATATATTATCACTTTCACATTTAATTGATAGTCATTCCTGTCAAAACTCCACCCATTTGTTCATGGTGCAGCCCGCAGGCCGAATTTCCGAACCCAATGTAGTCCGAGACTCAAAAAGTGTGCCCACCCCTGACTCTAGGTTATCAAAACCTACGTTTGAATAGAGCCACACAAAATACAACCTAATGACGGTTCTGCATATGAGAAAAGTAACAACTATAAAACCAACTACTCACTCATTAATTTTTATTAGAAATATTCTAAAACTAACAATTCCGGAAAAAATAAAATGTTGACATTTTACAGTCATTTCAGGGCAAGCAAGTCACATTGGTGGTCGCGGAGAAATGTTAGGTGGGCCGCGATAAAATGTACATTTAGAAGTAATTGCTCGAGATTCTATGGTGGATTCTGTTAACTCTGTTCCTCCATATTTTAGAAAACTTTATTTTATAGTAGTTTTTTTTTTCTTCGTAGGCGGGTAGCGAAAACAATTTGAAGAGCCTCGAAGCGTCAAAGTTGAGGACCACTGATTTCATAGAATCATTAATATTTATTAGAACACAGAATATCTGTTTTGAGTCTATAGATAGTACATGAACGTAAATAGTTTAATGAATGATACATGTTTAAAAAAAAATCTATTACCTGCTCTTTGATTCAAACATACACACAATGACTCAAGAAACGCACTCAACACACACACACACATAAAAAGTTGACCTTGCTCCATCTGCATTTTTGACAACTGCAAGATGGCGATTTAACAGTAGTAAGCCCTTCAAATCACTGGCAGAAAGCTAGCACCCCTGTTACCACGCTCATGACGTCAAGAAGCTAGGCAGAAGACAAGATTTATGACATGGAATTACAA
This sequence comes from Bulinus truncatus, assembly GCA_021962125.1. Classification (NCBI taxonomy): domain Eukaryota; kingdom Metazoa; phylum Mollusca; class Gastropoda; family Planorbidae; genus Bulinus; species Bulinus truncatus. Next base: position 470,186 of record JAGDYQ010000358.1, on the reverse strand, counting down.
CTTAGCGCTTCACGCATAATAAATAATGTAAGCAAGCTTTCCCTCGTTCTGACGGCTCTGCAATGACTTTTATTCATCATATTCCGACTTGGCGCATCATGTTGCACATTAAACTGGTGTAATGTTGAAAGGTCCAAATTGAGATTTCATTTCCATTGCATTGGGAACATACAGAAACGTACTGCGGTAGAGTGCTCGACTACTATCCTGTGTGTGTTCAAATAAACATAACAAAGAAAAAAATGGGTGTCTTACACTATGAGAAATTAAATACAGCTGAGCGATATTTCAATATGCTTAATAAAATATAGATCACTTTTAAAAGGACTTCTATTAATTTTTTTTTTAATTATCCAATGAATAAAGATTAATGAACGAGCCTTTTCTCAATCGTTGAAAGAATTGACAAATCAAGCAAAGCCGTGTATTGAAGAAATCAATGTTTGTTTTCACTTAACACATTCACTGGCTAGGGTAAATAAACATTCAACAAAGAAATTGAGTTTTAGACAACATGACTTGGCAGGAGAGCAAACACGGTCTCAATCTGGCAGGTTGGAAAAGAAAGACCTTGATAAAACAAGCTGATTGATACAAATGGACATGCTACCCGCTGGCTAACAACACAGAAACTATTACGTATATAAGTGGCATCTAAAACTCGGAGACGGACGGTGTTAATCACACGACCGTTGAATCAAGGGTCTCCGGTTCGAACCACGGAATTTTTTAGGTTACGGTGAAAGTCTCCCGTGTTGCCTCCACGATCGTGGCACTCTCGGCTGTGGTGGAAATGAAAGAAGAGCACCATAAAAACAGTCATATTTGGTGGCTTTTTGGATCTTAAAAATTGATATCTCATCATTGGACTTTACCAAAAAAAATTGAGTGGCTGGGTGGCGCTTAGGTTGTGAGCCTTATCAGTATGTTCTAGGTTACGGGTTCAAATCCCGGCGTGTCCAGTCACCTACCTATGTTTTACGCTGTGCTACCAAGGCCACTGATCTATCGGCTTTGGTAACGATGATAGCAGATATCATCATTTCCAGTTCGCCAATCACAAAAACCTAAATTGTTGCAAAAAAAAAAAAGCAAAAATCCATCTTTATCAATTAATAAAGTTAAATAAAGAAATATTTCATTATTGAATAACAGGTTGCTTAGTATGACCAATATCAATATCGACAAAGTTAAACAATGTAAGTATAGATAACAAATAGTTTTATCGATATAATAAGAGGCAAAATTACAACCCCACCCCAACCCACTTTTAAAAATAAAATGATTTATTCAATTAAAGCGTTCAACGGTTTCAAGCTCAATAAAGAGATAAAACAGTCAAAACTAATACATGTAAATAGGTCAAGAAAAAACAAATCAAGCATCGATCGTCCAAGTACAACATGTGAGTGGAAATGGGTTGGTTAAATCAAACTATTTGCACTACTTGGTGTAACGTGGAAACCATAAATAAATTAAACAGCAGAAAGCTTTTAGCATCTATATTAAAAAAACGGTGAATCAAACCACTCACTTTACTTTAACAAAAGGGAAATGTTAAGTTACGCAATTTTTCTTCATTAACACAGTAGTTTAACAGTCCTTAGACATTTAAAAATAAAATCGTGTATTCCCAGAAGACAACGATATGCAAACATGAGTAGACAGCATATTTTCATTGGTGGACGGCAGACATTTGAAGGAATAGAACAGGGGTGGCAACTATGGTTTCACATTTCCCGAAGTTTATCTTATCCTGTGATCCCTGGATAAAATAAATCCTTTTTTAAGACGCATTCAGAATGTGTCTAACAAAGAAAAGAAATAATAGTTGCTTGTTTTAAGTATTTTATGAAACTATACACAATCCATGCAATTAGCAAAAAAAAAAATTCTTCGTATAATATGATAAGGTAAATTTTGTAAAAAACAAAAAAATGATCTTCTTGATTGAAGACTGGAAATAAATATAACGTAAATGAGTTTTATAGCTTATTTATTTACTTTATTATAAAATCGAGAAGGGCAGTGGGATTAAATACAATGCAAATTAACATCAACAGATTTAATAAAATCTATACTACTGACTACTTATAGAATGATTTATTTATTTCCTTCACTTATCACAATAAACGTCTATCATTAAGTAAGAATGACAACAAAAGTATAATCTACCACACACCTTACCGCCCCCCCACACACACACACACCGGCACTAAGGTTCGATTCAGAGCGAATTTTCCTCATTGTAATAGTCAATCTTTTTATCTTCTTTCTGCAATGACGAATTTATTTCATTACGCACATGAAAGAAAACCATTATTTTTGTAGCCTCATTTGCATAAAGTTTCTTTACCAACCAGAAATATTCTCTCAACAGCTACGGTGCTAATGTTGCGTCGCTCACTTCCATTAGAATCCCGTCAGTGGATGAACAGAGTCTTGTCTTATTTCACTGCTCTCATAATACATTTGCAAACATAAATAAAAGTTCTTACAGCTAAATGATAATGATATTAGTCAAACTACCTTGAAATAAGAAGAGATTTTGATTTCATCAGTATTAAGTACATTTTGAATTGAAAATAATTTCCCGAGATGAGTTTATAGTGAGCTGAATTTCGGCCGGGATCCCGAGAGATATAGGATAGGTCGATAACATCCACACTCTGGATCTATACGTAAAAAATATTTTAAAACAGACGCGCTTTGGCACATTTATCGAAATATTTTATGGTAAATTATAGCATAAACTGACTGTTTGGGAGCCGTACACAACGCATCGAGGAGCCGCATGCGGTTCTAAGAGCCACATTTTGGCTATTACAGGAATAGAATATTGGACATAAGCAAACAGATACTGGTAACTAAGTAAAGCTACGGCCCATTAGTTCACTCCGATGGTGTTTGCAATTCATTTATATTAGTTCGTATGAACACTCCATCCATCTTCTCTTGTGCAGAATTGGTTCAAATTTTAGAACCCGATTGCGGACATCGATTCAAAATTTAGCCCACAGCTGAACGAAAGGGTCGGATAAACATTTCAAAATAGATGTCGTTTTATTTACTTCACCTAGATAAGGAAGTAATTTAATACTAGAAGGAATAGGTCAAGAGGGATTGACAAGAAGGATTTTCATTTTTTTTTTTTTTTTTTTTGAAAATTTATATTGAGAAATTGAAGTTTTTTTTGTCGTCAATTTTATTAAAATAAAAAATAGTTGGATTATTGGGTTGTTGTTTACTGATACATCAAATCCAAAGGTACGTAGGTAGGCAGATGACAAACAGACAGACAGATAGGCGGACGGACAGACAGATAGTCAAGGGCACGCGTAAGGTCGTGTGGAAAGTCAGGTAGGCGAAAAATAACCAACACTGGTTGGTATGACGTGATTGATCTACCCCAATGTCCTTGGAAGTAAGCCATTTCATATTGATTGAAACTGTGTATCATGAGAATACAATCTGAGACTGGCAATGAGGGGGTGTGGAGACGTAAAGCAATAACCATTAGAGTGATGGTAGGAGGGGAACAATGACTTGTCTGAATCGTTGTTTTTTTTTTTGTGTTCTATCTCTGCCTCCTCCGAAAGTGAACGTGCAAAATATCAACCGATCGATACTTCTGTTACATATCACGCTTATTGGTGTTCCACTGTACCGATACTTCTGTTACATATCACGCTTATTAGTGTTCCACTGTACCGATACTGCTGTTATCTATCACACTAAATAGTGTTTCGCTGTATCGATACAGAATATCACACTAACTATCGTGTCACTGTATCAGTTGTTACGCAGCCTTGTGATCGTAAAGATGGTGAACATGAAAGAGAATAGAAGATTTTAAAGTACCGGACAAGCCGATTTCGTATGAAGCCAAAATTTGTGACAAAAATTACCACTGTGGGGAGCTCTCGGTGGCCTCGCTGACTTGGGGCCCTGCCATGAATCGTGGCCCTTAAAATTTATGATTCCACCTGGTGAGGGGCGCTAAAGTTACAGCCTCTCTCTAACGCGCTCTCAGATGGCATCTAGAAAAATAAGTTTTTTTTTTTTTTTTAAAATAAGTCAAGTCGTCATTACCGATTCCAAAAGAAAAAAATAAAAAAAATCCACCGAAATCAACTCACTCTGTCATTTAAAGCCTTTGCCTAGGTAATCGGCTCTCACGGTTTGTCTGACTCCCGAATGTAAGATACCAGGAGGGCATAATTATATCAGCCCGCCTGGTCATTTTATTTCACGAGTGTTGATTTGACTGACTGAAGGTTAAAGAAGAAAGTGAATTACTGCGTATAAAATAATACCATGCACATTCAGCCAGAACCATCATTTTGAAAAAGCTAAAGAAAAATTTAAGAGATAAGATTTTTATCGTTTATTTAAAATGAATTTTTAAAAAAAACAAAAAATCAAAGTTATAAAAATTGTGTTTTTATACCATGAATGAAATCTTAACACTTGCGTCAATTGACGTATATGAATCAGAGGTGTGCGGATCTAGAAATTTAGCGTCCGCCCGTCTCTCTCTCTCTCTCTCTCTCTCTCTACATGGGTGTGTCTGTGTGTGCCCATGTGTTTGATAAACAATGATACAATGCTGTCGAGTGACTACAACAAACAAACAAACGACAGCACCATTGCCTTGATGATGGAGCAGCATTCGTGTTTTATTTCATATCACTAACTACGTGATTATCAAACATAACACCATCGATGTGCATCATTACAATGTGCGGTATTAGAGTATGACCCGAATTCGTCTCAATAGGACCAACCATCATCATTCACATTTACGCGGTGTCATTGTGTGGTGTGACTAATACGATACTAAGAAGTGACTCAGTAAAGACGTAAATATGAAAAATGAGTTCACGACCATTCTGTCAAATAAAATTGAAAAATTAGACCAGTAGTCGGCAAAGTGCGACTCCGGAGCCGCATGTGGCTCTTTGGCTCCTTAAGTGCGGCTCTGGCATTTAGTTTTATATAGTGTACTATTTATTTAGTGTAATAAAATTTTACTAAACAAGCAGATTTGGCTCCCACTATTTTTTTTTTAGTTGTTGTAATGTTCTATTTGGCTCTTTGGCTGATAAGTTTGCCGACCGCTGCATTAGACAATGGAATGCTGTGCCGTCTATACATATTATGAAATCGGTAAAATTAAAAGAAATAAAAATGTGTCTGTGTGTGTGTATATATATATATATATATATATATATATATATATATATATGAAAAATGTAACGAATGTACATTTGTTATCAATTTGGACATTTGAAGAACGAAATTGTTATAATAAAGTTATTTAGCTTCAGATGTACTTTTAAAAAAATGTACTTTCAAACATCGTCGACAAACATATCGTTTCATTCTACTTTTAAAAAATCTCACTGAAGCAAGAACAGCATTGTTTAAATGTGTTTTCTAGACATATATTGTCCACGCTTATCCTGGCAAGACATACATTCTATATAGAACTGGGCTGTGCACCAGGAGTCTGGTAAATATTTGTCATTCACCTAGTGTGTAGGGCAGAAGTGATGACGGATCACTTGATTAAAACAAAACGGCACGAGAGAATTTTATTTTTCGTCTACACCTGAAAGGCGTCTTATTCTTACCGAGAAGGTGAATGTGTGTACAAAATCTTTCACACTGGCAGAGATTACACAACTGGGCTTTTTATATAAACATTTTCAACAAACGAAAACAAATTAATAATTGGGTTGCTAGAATAATATTGCGCGTGAGTGTGATTTTTAATGTATTGAAAAAAATCTAAAGATTTAATCGATTGTTCAGGTCAATTACCCAAGTAACTTCGCTGATTGTCCTTTGGAGGGGGAGGGGGGGACTTTGTGTGTGCGAAACTGGATTGTCCGTCATGTTTACAGTAACAAACACATATACAAACTTCACTACACAAACTCTATTTATTTATCAAGACAGACGTCAAAGACATCATTAAAAAAAATTGTGAAATCAGGTTCATTGTTGACATTCACCAAATTAACGATACCAAGGCCTACAAAAGTAATTCTTGGATACATAGTTGTTTTTTTTTTTAGCATATAACAAAAAATACATTTAATTTTAGCGTTTTTTTTTTAAATTCTGATTTGGTCACGGAGACCAAACTATTTTCAATAAATGAAACAACTGGTGGCGCATCGTAAAAGTTTTAATATCCCAGGACTTTCGCATCGTGTTTAAAATGAGAAGTCAGTGGAAAAGCACTACATTGTTTTATTTTATTACTGTAATCTCATCATTGCTGAAACATGAACCTACTATCATTATTATAAAATTTTCATATCAAACAACTAATAGCATACTCAGTTACAGGTATTAAACGAAACAAATAAATGATACAAAAAAGCAAAGTTATCATTTCTCCTATTACTGAATTAATATGATTATTATTGCCAAAGACCTTTCTATCTATTTAGTAAACTATGAAATTGACACTAGTCAGTGACCCATCTAATTGGTTATTATATCCTCACAAATTAAGATATGATACAATAAGAACAAAACTGAATTTAAACACAGAGATACCATTGGCATCAAAATGGAGGTAAAAGAGTAAATAATTCCGAATTCTTACTTTTGTCGTGTGGTTTATCATTAAAAAACTACCACGAACAATGATACACTTCTCTGAACTAAAAATAATCTTTTCACTCGTCACATAGGCGTTTCATGGACGTTTCAAGACAGACACAAGTGAACACTACACCCATACCTCGCTTTACGGCCTAGATACGTTCCACGAAATTTGGCCGCTAAGTGAAAAGCCGTATAGGGAATCAATTGTTCTAGTACAAATCCATACACATTCAATGAGATCGGTTCCAAGTTGTTTAAATATGTAATATGGTTTATCATTCAAAATGTATTTTCTCTTTTTATTTCATTTAAATTAAAGCTACATACATTTGTACATAAAATAATAACAAACTCCAACAATCAACAATAGTCTATAAACAAAAATGAAACAATTTCATGTTACATAAAATATGAATATGTATATTTTTTTTAAAATAAAGACAATGAAGAAATGGTAACCTGGAGATCAATGACGTCATCATTTTCCGCTGGTAAGGATGGGCCTGGATTACAAAAATTGTTCAACTTTGTTTGTCTTTCCTTCTTATCTAGTTCATTCTTCAATGAGTTATAACTGCTAATGACTCAGTTAATTCCTTGAGAAATTGAGTGCTACGTCTGACGTCAGGATCGTTTTCAAGGAGGAGGTCCCCTATCAGCTTCAAGTAGAGCAAGCA
>JAGDYQ010000358.1:357099-462385 GCA_021962125.1 Bulinus truncatus | reverse complement strand
AATATTTACAGCTTCACGGTTTTCTTTGAAAATACAGTCGATTCCGCTTAATTGGGACACATCGGGACCGAGGCTTTTTTGTCCCGATTAAGCGACTGTCCCAATTAAAAATACACATTTACTATTGGCTTCTTGAGTTTGGTTTCTTTGAGATTTGTCCCAAATAAGCGGCTGTCCCCAACTAAGCGGTGTCCCAATTAAGCGGAATCCACTGTACCGCTAAAATAAGGGATTAACGCATAACCTGGCTAATGGCAAAGTAGTTCACCATGATTTGAAAGCTTTTCTATCATCCCTAATGTCTCACGAATTTAACCCTTTACGTACCAACAATCAGATGAAATAATTTGTTTACAAAAGTGGGAGGGAGGGTAATAGTTTCTTTTACTTTTTATTGTTTTGTTTTTTTCTGTTGTTTACTCAAAATGTTGTTCTTAAACTTAGTAAGGCCTTTGAAGCTATATCATAGCCAGACATACGCTAGTCAGTGTCATAATAAAAGGTAATAAAAATACATCATGCTGTAGTGATTAACAACAAGATGACGGCTATACCACCCATCATCGTGACGGAAACAGTAAAATCAATTCACGTTTTACCACCAGCTATGCAAGATGACATGACTCAGCAATTTAAATTGGGCACAATATTTTCTTAATTACTTAAGTTGAGTGGAGTTCCAGCTACTTGTATCAAAGAAATGATTTTGTAAAGGATTAACGAGTATAAAAAGAATTATACAGTCGGGAAATAAAAATACTAAAGTACTGAGATACTTCTAATTTGACATAAACTAAATATTTGGAGTGCGTCGCTTGTTCAATTTTTTAGGCCCATTCAATGCCGATTATTTTTATTAAATATTATTTAACATATTTTTCATTAATCAATTATACAATGAGAAGTTTTCTCTTTCTCTCCGTCATATATAAAGTCTAAACAAATTGGTAACAATGTTTTGGAAAACAAACTGGACTTTTTGACAGAAACAGTCGCATAAGTCGTTGTCGCAGTTGAAGTCGGAGAGTGTTTTTAAGCCGAAAATTACGAAATTTGTTATGACATCGCGTTAGTCGAGGGTTGAAAACTTGACAACTATCATTATTCTTTAAATTTATAAAATTATACCGCTGGGCTTTTACCGTATTTTCATATAGAATTTGCATTTGTTAACGCGCAGCTTTATCATCATGCACTATGCACCTACCAGATAAACATGGAGTGACCACATTCCAACGCTCACGGTCGCACGACAAGCACTCTACCAAATAAACTACCCAGCCAATTTGCCATATTTAGATTAGAAATCAGATGCTATTAGAAAATTAGATATGCTGTGGTACATAAACAATTCAATGCACATTTTATAAAGAGCCGCAAAGCACTGCCCAAAATAAACGTTGAGTCTATGTTTCTGGTTTCCGCCATTGCTCGCGTTGCCTTGCGGTTGTTGAGTGTACAATGTCGTTACCCAATTGCAATGGAATATCATGTTGCCCGCGAATAGGTCGTCGACCCAGTTTTTTCAGTGAACTTTTAAGTCATACATATTTTGACCTATACGCGACTATCTACGGTAACCAGAGGCGGCTTAAGTGGGAGGCGAATGGGGGAAACTGTCCCAGGCCCCGCCCTTGAAGGTTGTTTTTATTCTGCCTTTAACAACAAAATGAATTTTCGTTCCTGGTCTCACATATATGTTAGCACTCGCATTAGGGCTTTCAACTGACACTCATCCAAGACCCGGAGACCTGCCTATGGGTGCATGCTATACAAAATCAATCAAATGATATAGAGACATCGATTATTAGGTTAAAGTCTTTATTGTTGTTGATTTGTTGTTGTTGTTTTCTTACACATTGTTTTTACTAATGACGCTATGTCGGTGTGTATATTTGTTTGGGTGGAAATTAGTAATAAAATTTTTTAACCCATTTTTCATTACTCGAATTCTTTTAAATCTGCCATAATTGCCTGCTTCTGATGACAATAATTTAATCAATAATTAGACACGTACAATTTTGGTCTATCCTGCTCCTAATTAACTTTCATTTGTATACACCCATACAGAGTCTTTGCGTAAGGAGATGATTGTCATTTTACTTTATAGTGCATTTTGTACTTTTTTAAAATAGTGTGTTTAACACACTAAGGTAATGATACAGTCACACACGTATTGATTTGACACAATCACACACGTATTAAAATGATACACAAAAGGAAACATAATACATTTTGTGGTGCGCTAAAATAGACTTGTGATTTACGTGGTCTACTTAATAAAACTCATGACGTTAATGATCCGATGTCCTTCACTCCGCCTTTGCATAAGACAATTAATTATTTTTTTTGGGATTATATTTCTATTACTAGTGACTTAACTATTTAAATTTCAAGCGTAAAAGAAAGACTTTCATAGGGAAATAGCGCATAAAAACACATTAAAAATAACACATGTAAAATAACACATTTAAAATACACATGTAAAATAAATCATGTATTAAAAACATGTAAAATGCATAGAAATGATTAAAATATAAACGTGCCCCTAAATAGATGTTATTTATTTCCTTACTAATTTGAGAAAATGGTTTATGCTTTAAAAAAAAACAGGATGGAATGAAATGATAGTGATATTCATACATATATATGTATATCTAAGGTATTAGTACACTATGAAAATTGTTCGGTCCATTTTTTAGGATTATGCTACAAAAAAATGATATTTATTTCAAAATGACCGTTACAGATATTTGATAACTCTGATGACCATAAGGAGTAACGATTCTGCTCTATGCACTGCAGGTCGTGATATTGTAATCTTATCTCCGCTAATATACATACATACACACTACCAGAAGGAAATAATAATGTCTTTTCCATTTCGTTAGTTGTTGTAAAAAAAGAAACAAAAATGGGGAAAAAAAAAGTTTAAAAGATGTAGGTCATTGGGAAATAAAAAAAAAGTGTGACCGAAGTGGCAATGTTTTTCTCCACTTGGGATTGTCTAGATTTACGTTTGGCGGGAACTTGGCTAATTTTAAAGATTAAATTTTTTTTTTTTACAATAAACTAAACTTTCTTATTGCTTTAAATTGTATTTGTTTTGTAAACTTCATTTTTCATCAATGAAACGCATTTTTTTCTTACGTTAAGGGCCCTTAAAACGAATGCCCTTCTAGTCGTAGCATTACGAGGTAAAGACTGTAGACCTAAAGCTTCAGATATATATATATAGAGAGAGAGATAGATAGATAGATAGATAGATTAGATAGAAAGAGAGAGAGAGAAAGAGAGAGAGAGAGAGAGAGAGAAAGAGAGAGAGAGAGAGAGAGAGAGAGAAATTGAGAGAGAAAGAGAGATCACTGGAATAAATGAAAAACTTTCAATTATAAACATTTATTATTTGAGACTGAGCTTAGTCGGACAATTAATTGTTATTAAAATATCTACAGATATACTTGTGAGTTTCATTACAGTATGTCCCTGTGACAGCTTTAATAGTAGAAGAATATAAACCCACATGGTTTCTGTGTATTTAACACACCAGTGTTACCTATAGTACGAAGAAATGAAATATAATAATACAGACTAGTCAATCAATAATGCACATGTAAAAATCTAAAAAAAAAGCTACACTTCTCTAGTAAACTCGAGTTCATCAATTGAAACAACCCTGCACCGGTTGATAAATATAACATAACTGTAAGTAATGTTTGTTACATTTTCTTCACTTTGTTTACTGAGCATCTATATAAATAACAGCGATGTGGGCTCTGCGTTAAATCGAAAGTAAAGAATTAATACAACAGTATTTAAAATATGAAACACTGCTCCATCCGGTCTCTATAAATAGTCCTGCGTCTTTAAGTTTTGAATTATATACATAGATAGTATTTAGAAATATGCTATTAATGCTATTCACGTTCCCTTGTAGTTGTACATGTGTCACATATGTTGAAATAATGGCACGCAAGTATTATGTAAACAAATGGAACAATTATGAACTATTTCCCCATTACAAACCTAGTTCACTTGATCGTATCACACGAAGGCAATACTAGAAAACTGGCTTCGTGGGCACTGCGTTATTGACTGAAGACTTTATTTACTTAGTCAGATGATGCGATTCTCTGAATGTAAAATATTTACATAGCTATTATTTTTATGTTATCATTATCAACTTGTAAAGTGTAATTAGACACAAAAGCTGCTTAGAAACAACACATGGGTGATTTCTAATGGGTTGCTGTGACTCACTATATTAGAAGAATTATATTCATTTATCCTGCGCGTGCTTCGAACAGATACTGTGAGACAAAGTGACTTGAAAGGGTTGGAGGTGAAGAAATTAAAAATAAAAACTGTTAGTAAAACTAAAACTAAAGATAAACTGTTATTTCCTTTTAATATCAGAAACATCACTCACTTTTTTAAAGCAATGTCCTCCATCTACATTATCATGAAAAAATGTCAAATAATAGGGGGGCATTTGCTCCCCCCCCCTTACATTTAAAAAAAAATGTCATAAAGTTGTTATTTGCCCCCCCCCCCACCCCCTGGAAAATTTTTGCTCCCCCTGGAAAAATTCTTAGCGACGCCCATGTACATTATGTATATACTTCTGTCTATATGTACATCCCTGTATATTCTGACCCCTCCCTCCCCCCATCGCAATGTTCAACAACATGGATGTAAAAATGATAACTGAAATAAGGAGCATTAGCCATCTACTTTATCTATCTATAGATAGTTTTATAGTAGCGCTTTGTTGTGTTACAGTAGTGCTGTGTTGTGCTACAGTAGTGCTTTGTTGTGTCAAAGTAGTGCTTTATTGTGCAGTGCCGTAGCGAGCTTAACTTGTGCCCGGGGCACAATAACTTTTTAATACCTTTTTCGAAAACCATATAATATTATATGTTAAATATACCATCTCGCGTCCCTTTGTGAGTAGCGCCCGGGGCATGATGCCCCCACCTTGCTCACCCCTCACTACGTCTCCTGTTGTGTTACAGTAGTGCTTTGTTGTGTTACAGTAGTGCTTTGTTGTGTTACAGTAGTGCTTTGTTGTGTTACAGTAAGGCTTGGTTGTGTTACAGTAGTGCCTTGTCGTGTTACAGTAAGGCTTCGTTGTGTAACAGTATTGCTTTGTCGTGTTACAGTAAGGCTTTGTTGTGTTATAGTGGTGCTTTGTCGTGTTACAGTAAGGCTTTGTTGCGTTACAGTGGTGCTTTGTCGTGTTACAGTAAGGCTTTGTTGCGTTACAGTGGTGCTTTGTCGTGTTACAATAAGGCTTTGTTGTATTACAGTAGTGCTTTGTCTTGTTATAGTAAGGCTTTGTTTCGTTACAGTGGTGCTTTGTCGTGTTACAGTAAGGCTTTGTTGTTTTTCAGTGGTGCTTTGTCGTGTTACAGTAAGGCTTGGTTGTGTTACGTTAGTGCTTTATCGTGTTACAGTAAGGCTTGGTTGTGTTACGTTAGTGCTTTGTGTAACGATTCTATCTGCTGAAGGGTTTTTAACCTTTACCAAATTTGTATCATAAATTTTTTGGCGCCTAATTTTGTGTAGCATTTTGATAATACAGCATCTTGCCGGTCAGGTCTGCTACAGCTGCACTAATAGTTTCATATACATGACATCTGTAATCAGTATTTTTCTGAATTATTTTGACACTGAGTTAAATTTAACATTTTATATAGGGCTGTTGATTAATGCAATTTAAGTGCAATTGATGCGTTAAAAAAATATGCGATTACATTTTAAACACAAACACCTAAATGCATTAAATTATACCCGAATCCTGTTATTTCAGTGTTGCAGAAAAAAATCAGTAAATAACCAAATTCTATAACCAAATAAGACAAGATTAAAACAAAAGGAAGAAAAACCCGTTCACAGAAACTGTCACGTCTACATAAAATTACATCAGCGATATGACCTTGAAAAATAGGATTGTTATTTCTTAATTCTAATGTATGACCTTAAATGATGCAACTAGTGAACATCTGGCGTAACTAGGAAGCTTGATTGACATGTGTCATGATTTGGAAACGATGAAACTTGTTTGGGACAGAGGGGGTATGGGGTTTGAGTAAGCCATAAGTTACGTCATCTAAAATGTAACTGGGTTGGGAAAGGGGAAAAAATAAAAAAAACGCTTTAATAATAAGGGAGCGAGTACATTCTGGCTACATTATTATGTTATGAAAGAAAAAGCACATATGAGATATAACTGACGTGTGTATTTTTTTGGGATGGTAATTGGTAAGGGTTTGTACGCTAGTGGAGGGTAGGTTAAACAAGACTTATAGGTGGCGTAGTGCTACAAAATATGACAGGGAAGGGGAGAACAGGGGTTGACATACGTCATTAGTTCGGAAAAACATGTTTGGCATTTTTGTTGATTGATTAAAAAGAAAACAATTCGCATCGCTTGACGTGATTGATACATGTCAATAAACTGGTCTTGATAACTAATTAAATAGACATATATGCTAATGCTTAATAAATCTGTAATAATTAAATATACCTCTTTCGCAAGTTAATCTGATACCACTTTTATGCTATGATATTATGACATACTAGTTTGAATATAAATAAATGTATTGTAATGTGTCAAATAAAATGTGCGTTAGTTTGCGATTAAATTTTTTAATCGAACAGCAGCTCTAATAATAAGGAATGTATCTTTATATTCATTTCAAGCATATTTCATAACAGGCATAAACAGATTTAAATTAAATTTCATACAGTTATAACAACCGTAAACCTATTCATTTTTTTTTATTTGGAGATAAATCTATTACAGACAATACGAACTGTTGATAAAAAACAGAGCATGTATATCAGTTAATATCATTTAACATTTTTACATTGACCTCAATTCAATAAGTATCCAAAGTCACGTGAGCAACTTTGAAATAAATAAACTCAGTGTTGATTTTTGGATATTGTCCACAGCTGTGTACTGTGATACAATGATTGGGTTATTTTTATATTGCATACTCTTCACAAACTATTATAACAATTTATTATAATAGTAGATTTATTGTATATGAATGATGCATTGGACTTGATATTTTATTTTTTTTCGTTACGGGCAGTGTGAATGCATTGACAACTCAACTTCTACATCAACATTTCAATGTTGTGTCTTAGTTTTACAACAATATATTAGAAGCTTAACACTCAACTGCTAAATGAGTTTCTACATATTAAATTGTTTCGTTGACAAACTTACCAGTTAAACGCTTAATGCTTTTTATTAACTTTTCCATTTCGCTTTTTTACTTCTCCCCCCATGACTACGAGTCGTGATGACTTATGGTTCTTTATCAAAAATCTTATCATATCAAATTAATCATAGACTATTTCTATTTAGTTGACTACTCATTCATACACTTGAGTGTTTGATTAGTTGAAAGGGTAGGATCACTGTCACTTTGAACTACTAAACTCCTGCGAGTAGCCGCCATTTTGCCCTTCTACGTCACTGTTTTAAACTTGCGATATGGTTGAATATGTTTTAGTGTGTTGTAAAAGTTTATTTTTAAATAATGTTTAAATAATGTTTTCAACTAAATGTAATAAATAATTTCACATGTTGAAATACTATCGATGGTATTTTTTATTATCTACTTGTATTTGATTAACGTAAAACTGAAAATTTCAATGCAAAAAAATTATTCAATGTGGCAAAGAATTGTTACATCTCAATACGTGATTTCTTTACTTGTAGTTTTAAGTTATGATTTATTCTGATGTAGTTGGTTGTAGGCTAATGTGACAGGATGTAGTTTGATGTAACTGATCAGTGAAACAGTACCACATGATGCAGCATTCAACATGTCATTGGTGCTGAGAACACCTGAGAACCAGACAAAAACATGTCGGTCTGACTACTTCTGACACGCTGATTGCATCGGTGTGATCAGAATTTCTCTAGCATCTCATGTTCTCGAGTTATATTACTTTTACATTTTTGGTAAAATTTCATGTTGTAGCTAGCTATTATAATTGCTTAATAATGTTGTACACTTGCTGTGATTTGTGCTTTACCTTTCAATGTGATGTTTGTTTTTGTTTTTTTTAGACTGATTGCGTATTAATTTCAAAACAATATGAAGAAACTTAAAAAGGGAAGCTTGAATCATTCAGATTATATTTATTATATCTGTGGACTTTTTACTCCCGTGATCAGCGGAAACAACTTACTTCGGCGTCAAAATATGCTATCAATACAGAACCTCGGGTGCCACATACTTGCTGCAGTGTTTGTTATGAGGGGCTCACCCAGTTGCTAAATTGCTAAAGGAAGTATTTGCCGTTTGCGGTACCAATGATATGATCAGAGCAAGAGATCAGCATTCGGACTTCTACTTTTTGCATGACAAATATTGCTGGATATTCCAAAAAAAAAAATAGTTATTCATTATCCAAATTGTGACACAGCTTTGAAACCTGTTCCACACGATGAACAAAATCCAGTTCCCAATCCTCCAGTAAGCCTTGATAGCGGAAAAGATGATGATGATGAGGAAAGTTACAGGGAGCAGGAGAGTGGTGCATATGAGTCTCTAGATGATGAAAAGATACCACATCTTATTGGCCACGCTGAATTAAACGATTTAGTGAGGTATCTGGGGTTAACGAACAAGAAGGAAGCACTGCTTGGATCTCGTTTACAACAATGGAATTCGTTACAAAGCGGAACAACAATTTAACATTTTCACGATAGGCATATACAGCTTGCTAAATTTTATGACAAGATTGACAGTGTCTGTTATTGTAATGACATTAACGGTTTAATGTAAGAACTGGACTGTGAGTATATTCCAGGAGATTGGCGTCTGTTTATAGATTCAAGTAAAGTTTGTCTTAAAGTAGTTCTCCTACACAATGGAAATTTGATGCCATCTATTCCATTAGCACATGCATTCGGATTAAATATGATTCTATGAAGTTTTTCTTCAACGTTATCAAGTAAAGAGATCATAACTGGTGCCTCAGCGGGGATCTAAAAGTAGTTTCCCTTCATCTTTGATTGCAGCTGGGATCCACAAGGTACATGTACTTTCTATGTCTGTGGAACAGCCGTGATGACGAAAATCATTACACAGTTAAAGACTGGCCAACAAGAACTGATTATGTACCAGGCAGATATAATGTACAGCTTGAGTCCCTTGTTGATCCTACCAAAATACTGCTTCCCCCAATTCACATAAAGCTTTGACTATTCAAATATTTTGTGAAGGCTCAGAACAAGGATTCGGACGGCTTTGCGTATCTTCAAGAGAAGTTCAAGACCACTCTCACACCAGCAAAGATACTGCGGGCGTGTTCACTTCAAATTCGTGAAGTCATTCGTGATCCCACCTTTAAGACACAGCTGCAGCCTGCTCAGTTGGCAGCTTGTGATGCATTTATGGCAGTGGTTTCTAATTTTTTGGGAAACCAAATGTCTGAGAACTATGCAGAGTTGGTTGAGGGACTAATAACAACATACAAGGATATGGGATGCAGAATGTCCTTAAAAAATCACTTTCTGCACTCCCATCTCAGTTTCTTAAAGATATAACAGTAAGTCAAAGTTTCCTTATTTAAAAGAAAAAAATACACTTGCACTGAATCTACGGAAGTTTCTCACAGCAATGTGTAGTGTAATTAGTGTTACAGGCGCCCTGGGGTGGCCTACAAAACGCCGCACCACTTCCTTGCTAAACAATACTAATTTGGTTAAAAAATCGTCTATTGCTGGAGTATCAAAGCAACTGCCACACGAAGCGGACTCCCCGCCTACCTCACCACTGCTTCCTATTTGTGAATGAATGAGGTATAGTGATCTACTATTAAACAACCACTACATTTTTAAACAAATTATACGACTGTCTTTATTAGGAAGGGGGGTTTAATTTTTTTTCCTCTACCAGCGAGAAATATGAGTCAAAGGTGGACAACGTTACGCGTTTGGATGGAATCAGAGCATGAAGTAGAAATATATATGTTTGTATCAGAGGAGTGTGTTAGAGCAGTGTGCTAAATCAGTGTGTTAGAGCAGTGTGTTAGAGCAGAGTGTTAGAGCAGTGTGCTAGACCTCACAAGTGTCGAAACCCACAAATGTGTTTTTTTCATCTGATATTTCCAGTAGGGATATACAGCTTCACTCATTGTTAGTGAAAAATGCATACAACGAATAGAAGGGGTAATTAAAGATAGTATCTATCTATCTATCTATCAATCTATCTATCTATCTATCTATCTATCTATCTATCTATCTATCTATCTATCTATCTATCTATCTATCTATCTATCTATCTATCTATCTATCTATCTATCTATCTATCTATCTATCTATCTATCTATCTATCTATCTATATATCTGTCTGTCTGTCTGTCTATCTGTCTTTCTGTCTATCTGTCTATCTGTCTGTCTATCTATCTATCTATCTATCTATCTAACTATCTACTTAAATAAATAGCCCACAAACAAACACACTCAGTACTTAATTAACCCACAAACCGTCAGACTTAAATTTAAATATTACTTAACATCATCTTTTTACAGTAATGAAGAAGATCGTGGAGATGGATTACCCGTAGATGGGATACATGCAAGAATGAACCATTATGATATATCAGGGGAAAATAAAATTCTGACATTTAACATCATTGATATTTTCAATTTCAGGACAAAGAGAGTCCAGATTTTTGCGTGTTTGCTTCTGAGTCTGTTGTCAGGTAGGTTAAGCTTTATTCTCTTTGGTTCTTTTTTTGTACTTTGTACAAAATTATTGGAACTCCAACTGACTATTTGCATAGGCTCTAATTTTCTTTTTCCACAGGTCTTTGTGTGATGGTTTGTATTTTCGTCTGGAGATTTGGATTCATTAAAACCGATCAATTTGCTGGTTACTCATTTTACCTGAGCATTGTCGGAGGAAGCGTCCTAATCTTAAGTTCTGGTTTTTTCCACATCTACAATGTACGTTTCATTAGAGGAACTTACCAAGTCATGCAGTAATCAATGGAAACCCAAGAATAAAAAAAGGAATTTGAAATTACGCTACATATTTATGCTTATATATCTACAATGTCTCCTGAGACATTGTCTTTCTCTCTCTCTCTCTCTCTCTCTCTCTCTCTCTCTCTCTCTCTCTCTGTATATATATATATATATATACTGCCTTGAATAATAAATTAATAATAATATTTATATATAAATATATGCATCTTTTTTTTTTAATCTTTCTTTTTGGTGACAAACAATTTTAAGAAGTTAGGCCTGGGAGATGGGGTGGGGGTGGAAGAGAGGGGGTTAAAGTTTTGCTTATCGACTTTATCGCATTTTACTTTGATTAGAATTCTTGTAATTTCTCGACATATTGCCAAATTAAAAAGAAAACTTCTTTTAAATCAATCTCATTGCTTAAGTGTATTGTGCAGTATTACATTATTAGCATAACAAACAAAGATGGTAGATATTATTAAGTGACCTAAATGTCACTTACATCAAAGTAATATTTAAATGGAACTGTGTGACATAGCAACTATCTTAGATGTTGAGTACTTAAACACAAGGCGTCGATCTTGTTAAGACTGCGTTGTAGTGCCTAAAGATACGTATGTTTGTTTTGTAGTGCCTATAGATACGTATGTTTGAAATGGAAATAAACAATCTGTATTCAATACTGATCATTTTGCTAAACAAAAAAAATCGCATTTTTATCTTTTTTTTTTTCTAACATGTAGACATCCAATATATACATAACTTGGGTTATCTTATAAATTACAAAACAACATTATTTTGGCGCAATGACCAAATTTCTTCGCTTTTGTGTGTGTTTTTCTTGCTTATGTGTGTATTTTATTTTGTAGTGAAAATAAAATGGGACAGATTATCCGTATTAAACAATGTATTAATTAACAAATTTTAGTGTTCTTCATATGTCAACAATTGTGCGTCTGTTATGTTCATATATTAAAGAAAAAGTTGAATAAAACTTTTATAACCCATAACCTATCTAATACATAATCATCTAGCCTGGCGTACGTACGTGTGTATAACTTCCCCGGCTAAATATAGACTGGGAAATTCCAAAAATTTCGTCTTACTCAAGGGGAGTGAACTCTTGCTTGGCTAAAAATAGTCTTGGGAAGATTCCAAGTAAAGTGCGCAACTTATGTAAAGTTGTAAAGATGGTCAAGGGATACAACTCAATTATAAGGAGCCACTCGCCGGTCCGGGTACGGAACTTTGATCTAGTATAATACCGTCTCGCGTCTTTCTGCTGTAAGTAAGAACACTGTTTCCTGAGTCAATATTATTGGCCTCTTGTCCCACTAACTCGATACCAAAGATATTATTTAATATTTACCACAACGTAAGTATCAATAGACTTATATCAGTACATTTACCTTTTAAAAATAACATTAAAAAAAGTTGAACTGTTTATTAGGAGGAATAAGAGTGCTGTAGAGGAATTTTTTATTTTTTTGTCTGTCTGTCATCACCCTAGATCTCAACAACCATAAGTCCTAGACACATGATGTATATATCATTTTGTAGGTCTTGGCCTGCCAAGAAATGACTTTTTTCCATTTCGTGATCTGACCTCTGAGGGCCGTAAAAGGGGGCTTAGTACCGTTTTTTGCTATATAAGCTATATTAATAAAGAGCGCCTATATCTCAACAACCATAAGTCCTAGACCCATGATGTATATATCATTTTGTAGGTCTTGGCCTGCCATGTGTACATCAAAAGTTCATTTCGCGATAGGACCTCTGAGGGCGGGCTTCAGGGCTCCTAAGGGGCTTATATATTATATATACACCTTGTACGTTCAATAACCCATTCATTTGGTGCGAAATACTGCAGCACGTAGTTTCACCAAGATTTATTAAGAAACTCATCAAATGAAATAGTAAGCTTGTGTTCTGAGTTTAATTGAAAGTATCAGAGCTATGCAACAATTGACGGAGTTTTCGGACGATTAAATGACTACAATGTCGAATGTTTTCAATTATGGGTCCTATTTCAGTAACCACAAACCACTTGTAGTTAGATTTAATAGAAAATATTTTTTTTCAAATATAAAGAAACGTCTTTATAATATTTTTTTACAGATATATGCATTACACAATTGAATTTATAAACATTTCCAAAATTTACAAATATTTACTGAAAGCTAACAAACGTACTGATACATAATACGAAAATGCGCTAATACGTCCTGTGTCCAGAATGGAACAGGCTTAATTGCTTCTTTTTTTTTTATTTTATTTTTTTAACGCCGCCATTGCCAGCATGGTAGGGTGTTGTGTGCCTACCACACCAGCATTGTTGGCGGCGCTGATGCACGTCTGCCATCCCCACAGAGCGGCAGGGTGAGTGTGCCCGCTATCATCTGCAGGGACGGCAGAAAGAGGGTTTTAATCCTTGCCCAAACTGGCCAGACGAGCAGGGTGTGTGTACTGCCGATCGGCCAGAATGGCAAGGAAAGGGGTTTTTCCTTCCACTCAGACAGAGGGGAGGGTGTAGTGTGCCTGTACCCTCAGCTCGAAATGGCAGGCTGCGCAGGTGTGCTTGAGTGGGACGGAGTGGAAGGGTGTTGTGTTCCGACCACATCCGTCACCAACGACGGCTGTGAATACTGCGGTCTCGGATTGTCCTCACTGACCACAGTACCACCACTAGGGTGATAACAATTTTCATTATTTTTCGTAACCAACATGAAACCCCTTACATTCGAGGAACAATTGTATGTAGATGACAGTAGCAACATTAATTTTTTTTTAAATTGAAAAAAGTTCCCCCACCTTTTCATTTTTTGTTTTCACATATCGCGCAGTTTGACTACCAGTTTCAATTTCACACTGAATTTTTACATGACTTTCTAGACCGCTTTTAAGCACATTCCAGTCAGTTTTTCCATTTGTTTATAAACAAGGCATCTACCCTCATCTTCTAAACAGAATAGGGATCCAAGAATTCCATCTGTTGAAAAGCTAATCAATCTCACATGGATGCCCACAAACTTCACTTCACTTTTCTGTTCAATAGCCAGAAACGGCGACTGGATCGAATCAAAATTATGATTACTGATATAGAATTGCTCTGGAGGGAAATTCTAGACTTTCTACTATTATCCAGCGCACTAATCAGAATGAAACTCAATGGTCTGATTGATTTATATGACAAAAACAAAAAGAAACCGTCTGATAAATTTACTCCAATACTTTCTAAGTTATTTGATGTCACCAACGTCAATGGAAAATGGAAAAGCAAGGAGGACAAAGAGCTCTACCAGAGGCAAGTTAAGAGTGGAGGAAAGATTGGTTATTCAATGGTCAAACAAGCCCCTTTAGAATCAATCCACCCAAGAAAACGAATCCGACTATCCAAAACTCAATCTCAAGCCAGCTCTTCTCAATCGCAACCTACACAAACAAACACATACAACTGTCTCACAGCCTACACAAACACATACAACTGTCTCACAACCTAAACAAACACATACAACTGTCTCACAACCTACACAAAAACACATACAACTGTCTCAGAATCTTCGGATTCTGAAACCTCTGCTTCTTCACCCGACTCGACAACCTATTCTTCCACGTCATCTTCTGAATGCAAACCGAAATACCAAAGAGCAAGCACTACAACATCGGGTTTGCTAGTACTGAAAACCAACATTTCTACACATATAGCATATGACGTTCTTGCAACTATTGCTGAACAGGATCATGATGTGCCGGTTCCAAGTCAGGCGGGTGTTTGGAAACGAGTAATCTCTGAAGGACGGAGAATGAAAACCAAAAATGTTCAAAAACTTCTAAGCAAAGAACCCTATTGTCTCCAGTTTGATGGTAAAAGAGTGCAAGGGGAAGAGTATCAAGTAGTTATGCTGAAAATATGACAACCGAAATAAAACCCGGTACTGTTAAATGTGATGTCTTGAGCAAGGACTTTCAGAAGCCACAATATATTGGTTGCCAGCACCATATACTCGACCTCCTTCTGAAACATGTCATGAATTTCTTATTTCAGAGCCAACGAGCATACAAGAACTCAACTATTCCTTCATTGACAAATTAACACAAAACTATGTCACTCTTCAGGCGGATTACCGCCTCGTTGTGACAGATGATGTTAGCACATGCGAGAACCTTGGATGGTCAGATGATTTCAAGTTCGTTTTATGAATTATGTCAGGCATATCGTCATTACAAAACAACTTCACGTTGGCCTCGCATCAGCTGGAAGAAACTACCAAATTTACACTAGGCAAAATGGAACTCACATGCGATATATACTATTATAGCATTATTTCTTATACCAGAGTGGCGCAACATCGTCGCTCCTGCTTGCAACTTCATCTGCTATGAATGGGCAAATGCTAGATTCCATTTGCAACACTACAATAAAGCGTGCTTCAATCAACTGTTTACCTCACTCATCAGGGTAAAATGCAAAAACGTGCTGTAAAACTGATGGAGGAACTTCATGCGAAATCGAGAAAATTTGAATTTTTTAATCTGAAGTTCATATGAACAATATATTTTACACATTTCTTGTACATTCAGTAATATTACTAACTGATCTGTATCTTATTTGTTAATAAAAGTTGATTAGTTATTATTATTACTTTTTTGAATTAAGCTAAAAAAAAAACTTGTCCTTTTTTTTTGAAAAAAAAAATATTTTTTCACTTTTTTCTTCCGAAAAATGGGGAGGTGGGGGAACTTTTTTCAAAAAAATGTAAAATGCAGTTTATATTCTTAAATTACACATAAAAGTTCCTCGATTGCAAGTGGTTTCATAAAAATATTTTTTTTGTTATCACCCTAACCACCACCCTCGCAAGTAATGGTTTTTTTTTTCCTGACTAGAGAACCCCTGTGATCCATCCCCCGTGAATCATGGTATGTCTCTCAGACCAGGAAAGAGAGTTCACAAAATATCATGCCAAAATATTTTGTGATACTCTCCGAAACCAGGGGAATGTAATTATCTAATAAATTAATTGGTCTGAGAGAAATGCGCTAAAAATATTATCATAGATTGTTTTGTATCTAAAAATGGTACAAATTAGTTTAAATATTATTAAAGAATATATATATATATATATATATATATATATATATATATATATATATATATACATATATATTATTTAGTGCTTCAAAGATTAACTATATCGACAATGACTCAAATATTTATATTTTTATTATCCATTTAAAACAATAATATTTTTATGTAACGAAAAATATAATGTGTTTAGTTTTATTTAAAGTTTAAATTGTTTTTATTCCTTAAATCAGGGGATACCATTGTGTTCTAAAAAAAATGCTTCTAAATAATAGTAGGGCCTACATCAAAAAAAGTTCATATGTTAAATAATTCATCCCAAAATAAAATAATCCTCACCATGAGTACACAATCTGATGATTAAACTCTTAAAACTTCTATTCCTTCAAAATATTTTAATGGACTCCTTTCAAAACAGTTCTTTATAAGAAATTATTGTTGTGTTTAGATTACCCGTTTTGGAATTCCTCAGACTATTTTTAGCCGAGCAAGTGAGTTAACTCCCCTTTCCCACATATATAAAACTCTCCACCTCTCATCCCTTCCCCCGCGTATAATTACGCAGTTGCCCCCCCCCCCCAATCGACCTCAAGGAGACGAACATTTTTGAGTTACCCAGACTATTTTTAGCCGAGCAAAGCGAACTAATACAGTGATATACATTTTCGGTCTACCGCCTAGGCCAGACGATTATGTATTAGACTAGATCAAAGGCCCGGTACCCGGACCGGCTATCAGGCACGCAGTATAAGTTGAAAATGGTGATGCGCTCACAACACCATATCATTGACTAATCTTAATTCATTTATAATATTTTAAAGGACTCTTATCAACAGTTCTTTTTTTTAAATATAATTTATCAATTCTCTTTCACTTAGCTCCACACCCATCCTTCCTTCCTCTCCCGACCGCCAACCCCCTTCCACTGAAGACATGCTCGAATCGCAGTGGGTCTCAATGTACAAAATTACAAAAAGGGGGCATTTAGTATAACTGAATGTTCTTAGAACATGTATTATTTTAATTTTCTTCTATTTCATTTTTATTCCAAATTTACATAACTTCCGCACACTACTCCCAATCATTTAAAAATCTTAATTCATTAATAATAAATCCTTGTTATGTTTAGAATTCCCTAGCATTTCATTTTTATTTAAGAAAGATTCATTTGATGAACAAAATGAGCACCAAACATACTCTCAGTTAGTAAGTCGTATCTTTTCAATTTCTATAATTTTGGAATTCCCCAGACTATTTTTATACTGACGGTCGACGCGCGCTGTTTTTTTTTTGCCCCGCGAATGTGTGACGTAGAATCTCTTTTAGTTTTTAGCGATTTCATCTCATGCGGTGCCGTGTATTTGTAATGTGCAGACATGTGGCTTTTATTGCCATAAACATCAAATACACCGCACGGTGTGAAGGTCTGTCGAACGTACGGTTGAACGTACGTCTATGTTAGACGATTATGTATATAGCTAATGTAAGCTTAAGACATTGTAACTAAAAGAACAATTATATATACACAGATCCGTTACATAGTCAAACTAGGCGGGTGCCTAGGTACCCCGCTGCTAATGGACCCCCAGTTGAAACTTTCATTTAGCCTTTAAGTAAAACGACAACACAGCCGACGTGTCAAAGGTAGTGAGACCTTATTAGATGTCGACGCTTTTGCAAGCAGCGCCATTGACACTGATGTGCATATGCCCCCCACCCTCATTTGGCTATTGCCCCCATAAACGTTCTGACGTCTCCGCCTACGTCCTAAGTCTCCGATGAAACATCTACATCTACGTATTGGTAGCGTCTCAACTTGTAGCTACTTGTCCGAAATATGATTTAAAAAAAAAAAAAACTTTAATTACTTTTTAAATCTGTTAACCTCTAACAGTTTGACGGTTTTGTCGAAGTCTTGTGGTTGTAAATAAATTGTCTAGATGAGGTCAATAGTTTACATCACTTTACTGGACAAGGTCAGAACGACAGCACGTAATTTTAACAGCTTACGTTACCTTTCCAATGTGATTGATTAGTTCGAGGAGCATGCGAACTGTGTTATAAGTACACACTTGTACGGACCATAACTAATGTGCGTATGGTAACTATATGTGCGGTTGTGCGTGTACTGTGTACTTTGTTATTGAATACAACTTGTTGATCCTTACAGTTACGTTAAAAAAAATCCCCATCCATAAAAATATTCATTGCATTCTTATAGGCTTTTTTTTTTAAAGGCAATCTTTCTGGGAGCTTTTGTGTCATGTTTTGGGAAAATTAAAAACAATTATCTATTTAATCAATGTAGGATTTAGGCACTTGTGTACCTATCTATCTATCTATCTACCTATCTAACTATTTATCTATCTATCTATCTATCTGTCTGTCTGTCTATCTATCTATCTATCTATCTATCTATCTATTTATCTATCTGTGCTAACTCTCCTAATGCTGAACTGAAAACGTATAAAAAAATATAGTCCTGCCATTATGGAACCACAGCCAAGACTAATCTTTCTCTACTCAAACAAATTACGATACACATATATCCCAGTCATCATAATACTTTTATTTTATTGGATGACCAGTAAGAACAATGCACGTCTAATATCAAGTGGATTATTCCACTATATCATAGGTATTACAGGTTCTTCCAATGAGAGGGATGCCAACTTGACAAATTCATTCCAAATATGTGTACTATATATAGATATTTATTTCTCTTCATACCTCATATACTTATTGGCACACACCATAAATATAAACAAACAACCAAATAAGGTTTAATATATTCATATATGTTAACTGGGTCATGTGACATTCTCAGTGACGTTATATTTGGGAGTAGTAACTAGGACAGACCATTCATCACAAAACTTCAACCCACCCCTTCCCAGTGATGAAACATAACATATAGACGTGTGTGAGACGAACACATTCAAACAGTTGTAAATCACTGAGAGGAAGCTTTCTTATATATATATATATATATATATATATATATATATATATATATATATATATGTTTATTTTAATTGAACTGTTGAATAATAAGTACATACATAATAAAAAATGATGTGAGATGAAAAATCACGTCCTTCTAGTAAAGAATATCAAGTCGTCTCCTTGTGTCTGTTAATATCTATCGTCTGCCCAAATCTAATATTCCCACTTCCGCTACTCAGTGGCCAGATAATTAAAATCTCCAGGTTAAATCTAACTACCGTTGCCTAATCTGATTATTACACAGGTCTGTATATGTATATAGTTACTGTTGCGATGGGAAATATTTGGTTACAAGACTAGCCACAGATTGGCGGATATTAAGATCTAGTTGAATTATTTTATTGTTGAAAAAATTAGCAAACATACTCACATATGTTACATTTTTAGATATATTTGTATTATTATGATATATATTGTAGTGTTACCACCACTAAAGGTACCAAAAAATATCAAAATTCCTTGATATCACATTAAAATTAAAAAAAAAAAAGCTGAAACACCTGGACATTAAATTGTAACATTTGTGATAACATTTGTTTTGTCTGATTTCAATCGTTTTCATTCAGTAGACCAACACTGTGATATCGTTTTAGAGACATGATTCTGTTTACATCACTTTTATAGTGTGTACATACTGAGACATTGTGTACGTTGCGTGGAAATATTGACCCATTTTGAAGCAAGAACAAATTAAATATTGAAATTTATCAAAAATGTGTATCAGTTTAGGGCCGGCTGAACCACTTGGAGGTAACTAGACGGCCACTTTGGCTGGTTTTACAAAATACGAACAAATGAAATCTTCAACAACAAAAAAATATTCACTCTTTTGTTAGCAGTAAATGGCTGGAAAATATTAATGTGGTGTAGGCAAATTAACAAATATGAATATAAGTTGTATAACTTTCAACATTAATGTAGGAAGCTTCATGTAACCTTTTTAAGATGCACAGGTTAATGTCAAAGTAATGTCTAGTCGCATTAGTGTATCTGATGTTCACAGCGACAGGTGAGGACTAATACATTGCCACCCTTTACTGAGCTAAAAAGTACAAAAAATGTGCAGACTTCGTCGCGTACAGCTAAGGACCGATGTCGGTTGGTATTTGGGTAATGTGTCATAGTCTAAAATGACGTGTGCACCAAACAACCATATTCAATACCTCTTCTTAAAGGTTGATTCATTTTATCTTTTTTTATTTAAAGTTATGACTTTAATAGCTGTTGCTAAGCTTAAAACATACATTTCCAAAATAAGTTCTCAAAAAGAAATTAATAAAACCATTAAATGGTTAAACGTTAAAAATTAATTGATCTACCAGCTTTCTTAGTTGCAAAAATGTTTTTATTGAACAGATTTTCTTACATTCAAATTCTGGTTAATAATAAATTATTCTTCAGGAATCTACTGTACAAGCATTTATTATTATATCTTTGTTCTTCGATAAACGCGATTTTAGCTATCATACATGTTGATATTATTAATGTAAGTGATTGAAAAACCTATAACTTAAATAAAAAAAATACGAAGACAAAAAAAGCTTAACGATGCTGGTTTTTATGTATTATGTATAATATCAGACTATAAAAGGATAAATATGATTATGTTAAAACTTGTATGTAAACTAGAGCTAAAGCATATATTGGTATATGTGTTACAGGCAAAGTGTGAAATCCGGCATTCTATAGAATGCCTAGGCAATGTATAGAATGCCTAAATTTTTCAGGCAAAGTATGAAATAAATTGCTATTTCATACATTGCCTAGGCATTCTATAGGATGCCGAGTACCCGTTCGGCAAAGTATGTAACTGGCCTTGTTAGGAACTATAGTAGATTTAGAGACCGACAATCCCCTTCGACGTTGTAAGATAAGAAGATATATCAGAAGTAGGAGTAATGCAAATAATGGTTGACAAGGTGACAGACGGACTTAGGACAAGGTGGTCAGAAAACAATAGAGTAGTAAACAGCAAAGGAGTGACGTTTCTTGAAGAATTCACCGTATGTCCAAAAGATTTAATAAAAGCGGAAAACGTTCCTGACCTTGAAATAGCTCTCCGATCTGCTGCTACTTCTCAGTCTACAGGAAGCGGCCAAGGATTCGTGTCTTTGTGTGAAAAAGAAAATTAAATGCAATTCAAAATGCCATTCTAGTCTTCCCTGCTGCAACAAATAGCTCATTCCAGTTGTGTTCTGCTTGTTTTCACCAGAAAGAACATCTTTTTATGATTTATCAATTCTTCACTAATTCGTGAAATATGAACATGACAGATCAAAATACCAAAATATGAAGTGTTTTGTGTGGAAGAAGAAAATTAAGTACAGTACAATTCTAAGTGTGAATCCAGTCTTACCTTTTGAAGCAAATACTTCAATCTCAGCTCTCCTGTCGTTGTTTTTTACGGTATGAACATCATATGCTTTATTTTGCATTCATTCCATATTAAAATACTTTTTTATCAATAAAGGCTTTTGTTGTTCTTTTCTGATACTTTGCCTAAACGACACTAGTCATTTTATACAATGCCTAGGCATTGTATAGAATGCCTAGGAAAAGTATGCACAATTTAAAATTTTATACTTTGCCTAAAATCAACTGGCATTCTATACATTGCCTAGGCATTCTATAGAATGCCGGCATTTCACACTTTGCCGGTAACATATGTACCCGTTTCGAGGCACTGATTAGTTGGGGTGGGGGAGCAGTAAATGTGATCTGCATCTTGTTTGACCATTATTTAAAAAGAGAAATTAAATAAATCAGTTGTAATCAACCAAAAGTACTAACTGCGAGACACGACAGCAACTATTCAGACTGATTATTACCTTGGAATACTAAACACGAACATTTCAAGATGGCCGTTGTACTGGGACTAAAAGCACTCCGATCCTACCCCCCCCCCTGAACACAAGGTCAATCCTTTATACATAAATAAACAATTGTTATCTATGTGCTTTGAAGTGAATGCCATAGATGTGTTGTGTGTTGGTTGAATTTTTCACGTGTTGAAGGTGATCTTGGAGAGTGAGTGGGTGAAAGGTAAGAAAATAAGGTGTTAAGGGATTGGAGAAGAAAAGAAGGTGATTGGTTGAGGTGGTCAAATGACCGGGAGTTGACCATGATGGCGAAAGTTGAAGTATGTTGACCAAAGTGAATATATATTATGGAGTAGTGCATTATGTTATGTGCAGCTTTTGTAATTCTTTATTTTATTATTAATTGTACAAAATAATACAGTTCTCTTAACCCTAACGGGCCATCGGGGGCAGATGAAGTGTAGAATTCACCTGTTTCTATGACCTCGGCATATAAAGGGATTGTGTGGTTAGCACAACGCCCAGCCGCCTTTACTTCCCAACTTAAGTCAGGTACCCATTTAAAGCTGGGTGGACTTGTGAGACAAATTTGCACTGTATTTCACCTGGAAAAATTTCCAAGGATCGAACCCAGGACTCTCAGATCGACAGATCGAATATCTAAACGGCCATCAGTCACACATTTTTATTTATGTTGTAAGGGAACACATATTTGAAGTAAATTTAGTGCTTTCTTCGAGACGAAATCCAACCTTGCACGATGATAGGGTAGGATTGAATTATAACTTGTGATATAGTGACTGATTCAACCACACTAAACCATGTGCATTTACAGCTAAATAAGAATTTATTTTGTCGCCTAGATGTAACGACAATTCTTCGTGTCGTATGTGCTCCCTGCCTGGTGCCCCGTAAATTGAAGTTTATTTAACTGCAGTCTGCCACTGAGTTAAACTCTTGTATTCAAATGAATGTACCAGTCTTGAATTAAAAAAAAAATGCTTTTTATTAATTTGTAAAGCAACAAAAAGATCAGGTAACTTCGCTGGTGGAACTGGAAATCTCATGGGGGGGGGGTGAGGGGGGGAAGAGCGAGGAAGGGGTACAAAATTATACTAATAGACTGTTTGGGGAGATAATTCTGTCAGACGTATGCCTGAAATACATTAAATAGTTTCCCTTAAGTGAGCGTAAAGAATATTACAGGGAAAGCCCATTCGTACTATACCGCTGGATAACAATCGGAGATTCCTTTAGGTAAAGCTCTCTGTCAGTGGCGTAGCGAGGGGGTGCGAGAGGGGACCATGGCCTTGGGAGGCGTATCCAAAGGGGCGGCAAAATCTAGCGCAAAAATATGATTTTTCAAGACCTGAAGTGATGGTCGTGCGGTAACGCGCCCGACTGTCGACCTGAAGGTACCTGGTTCGATCTCTGGTGAGGACCAAAGAAATTTTTCAGGTCTTGGCTCAAGTTCCCGATATATCTCCCGTGGTGCCTCCATGGCCATTGCACTATCGGCTATGGTGGGGATGAAAGAAGGGCAACATAAAACCGTCCCATTAGTGGTTTATAGGATCTAAGGGATTTCATCTCATCCTTACAGGGACTTTACACATTGAGCAGGGACGAACTTAACTTAGACCAAGCTCCTCAAGACATTAAAAAAGAAGAATTTCTACTTGAGCGCGTACGTCTACAAGCTTTTGTAGCTGCAACAGACCCAGACTGTACAAAAGAACTCATTAGGTCTGGCTCTCTGAGTTTATTTAAATATATTATTGAGTCCAAACTTGAAGATGGTTTACCAAACATTGTCATAATGTTGAGAATTTCTTTAACATCTGCCATCAGTAATGCTAGTTGTGAGAGAAGCTTCTCTCACCTCCAATTAATAAAAAATTATCTCAGATCAACTATGTTAAGGCTAACAAATTTAGCTATTCTGGCTATTGAACATGACATTGATATTGACAATTGTATAACTGGTTTTGCTATTAAAAAATTACGAAAAGTAAATTTTTAATCAATAAAAAAAAAATTTGATGCCTTTTTTTTATTTTGTCTATTTTTTTTTAAGAATAACTAAATAGAGGGGCGGCCCATTTCCGGTCGGCCCCAGGCGACGAAAGCCCACGCTACGCCAATGCTCTCTGAGCAAACAGGAAAAGTTATTTGAGCAAAGTGCTATTATTTTGAATTAACACACCGTCTTATACTTCAAATCTAATGACACAAGAATTCTTCGGAATTCATACATTCATTTTATAGAGTACTACTTGCAAGTACCCGGCTTTGCCCGGGTTTAAAATAATGTTTTCTGTTTACCTTCTGTTTTCTCCCTACCCCCTTCTCTCCCTTCGACGATCATTTTAGTTTTCTGGTTCACTGTGATTTAAAGCATGTATATACCAAATTTCACACCATTTGGGCTCCTATAAATACGGCCTCAGTGCACTTGTTATCTCGTGTTTTATGGTATTCGGCAATTGCATTAAATGAAAATTTTGCAAAGGTTTAAAATGCTGTTTTTTTAGATAAAAAGAGCAATTATATTACACAATAGGAATTAAACAGTAAAAATAATACTAGTTACATGACACATTAACCTGACTGTATTGCAGAGTAGTTCTAAGTACGTGATTCAAAATACACTTTTTTTAGTCTAAGTTTTCTGAGTCCTGAAGGTCTTCAAGTTGCAATGTCTTCAGCACAGTTGATTTTTTTGCATCTGAAAACTCTTTGCTATGCTGTTCAACTATTTGGAGCAAGTACTGCTTTTCCTCCTCTGATTTGGTGAGAGATGAGTTGAATGATAACGCCAGTGCAATTTCCCGCTCGGCACAGTCATTGACAACTTTCAAGGAAGAGACCACTGCTGTTGCCTTCTGAAAGGATGGAGTTTGTTGCCAGGTGGAAGCATCAGTCATGAAAAAACATGTGGGAAGAAGAAGAGCTTTAAAGACGAGAAGCAATGACGAGGCCACAAAATCCTTTAATGTCACATTAGGAAATGCTGAAGGATCATTTGTGCTGCGGATACACATTTTTCTTTCTAATCATCAGAATATTTCTCCATGAATTGCCTCAAGCAAGCAGCAAGTCTGTTTTTCTCATCCATTGAGACACGTTGAGAAAAGAGAACCAGAGGAATGAGTTCCGCACTAAGGTACCAGTGATGTCGGCCAATCGTTTTCAATGCAGTCTGAGAAATGAAGGGAGTAACATTCTTATAATTAATAAGAAGCTTGATGAAATCCGGATCATTCAGAGGTGCGTCTGCTTGAATGGGACACTGATTCCAAGCTTTAATGTTAACCAAGGATGCAGAGATACCAAATTCTGATATTGATCAGTCTTCATGCTTAGTCACCTTGAAATGATGACGGAAGAGATAAATCTTTATGATGTAGATTATTTTAGACATCCTCCTTGCATGGTGATAAGCTCCTGGAACACGAAAACGTACCCCAAGGGGGGCAATTCCTCCCAGGAAGATAAGATTCAGAGACAGAAGTTCTTTGTAATCTTCATTTAACAAATATATTGAGTTGTCTTTAATTTGAAGGATATTTGAACAAAATGTGATGACTTCTTTTTTTATAGGCTTGAGATTTTGCTCCAGTCGAACATCGTGGCATATACTAAATTCTGCCTGTTTTATTTTTGGCCAAAATGTCTTAAAGCGCTTGAATAGCAGTACATCCGGTCCAGTTGTAATACCCCCAAATGTCTTACTGAAGACGGCTGTGTTTGTGTACATACCATTGGTCAGTAGGCTCAATTAGGGGAAGTACCTAGCTCAATAAACATTGGCATGTCCACTGGACTGTATACAAGCGAAGAAATAGGTCATAAAAAATATACCAACTTAAATGCCAGACGGCTGTGTTTGTAAACATACCATTGGCCAGTAGGGGAAGTACCTAGCTCAATGGACAATAGTATGTCCTCCTGAAAACATTCTACCCATTGTCAACCAGACGGCTGTGTTAGTAAACATGCCATTGGCCAGTAATTTAAATTAGGGGAAGTACCTAGCTCAATAAACATTGGCATGTCAACTGGATTGTATACAAGATAAGAAATACCGTAGTTCATGAAAAAATAGTACCAACTGACTGCCAGAAGGCTGTGTTTGTAAACATACCATTGGCCAGTAGTCTTAATTATGGGAAGTACCTAGCTCAATAAACAGGAGTTGTGTCAACTTCTATGCCAGTTAAATGAACAACACTTTTCGACGTAGTAGTGTTGTGTACAAGGATCTTATCGGGCCGTTAGTTCAACGTCGTCACTACGTCAAGTGTGTCAGCACTCTGACACAAGGACAACACACACTTTAATACACCGTAGCAAAACATTTCAAATATCAAAATCAGGAAAACAAGTCAAGTATTCCTTCCATAATAATGATCAACTTATTTAATATCAAAATACTAAAATACTAATTTAACAATAACAATGTCGACAGCCATCTCTCGAAATCATGCCCTATCCTCGTTCATCACCGATGCATGCGTTTAACAACCGTACATTAGGGGTATTCCCATTCTTAATCTTTACATTTATCTAACACTTCAACTACTGACCGTTTATGTCATAGATCCTTGTACACAACATTAGTGGAGCAGCAGGGTATTGAAGTGTGTGTTGTCCTTGTGTCAGAGTGCTGACACACTTGACGTAGTGACGACGTTGAACTAACGGCCCGATAAGATCCTTGTACACAATAGTAGTCATAACTAAATGAATATTTTTATAGCCGCAATATTTGATCTTATAACACTTGATTTTATAACTTAATTGAAATGCACTGGTGAAGCTGGCTATTTATATGAAAATCAAAACTTCTAGAGATTTCTAGAATTTCCCGGAACCTTCTCAAGTTTTCCATGTTTTTCTAGAAGATTCTAGAACCTTCTAAAGATTTCCATAACCTTCTAGAATGGTATAGATTTTTCTAAAACTTTCCAGAACCTTCTAGCATTTTCTGTGTGCTGTATATAGACATACTCACATTTTAAATTCAATCAAAATGATTTAAAACTTCAGTGTCGATGAGGCACTACTAAATAAAGACATATATTCATGAAATTTTTATTGTGCTGTTTTGAAGGTAAAGGAAACACAAAAAACAAAATGCTCCAAAAAAATTTGAAAAAAAGTTATTTTGGGCCACCCTAATATACCATAATATAACACACACATATATATATATATATATATATATATATATATATATATAGATAGATAGATAGATAGATAGATGTATACACCATATATACCATAATATACCATACATATATATACCATACATATATATATATATATATATATATATATATATATCATACATATAACATATACCATAATATACCATATACCATAAATTTACCATACATAGACCATATACCATACGTATATCATACATATACCATACATAGACCATAGACCATACATATACCATATACCATACATATACCATACATATACCATATACCATACATAAACATACATATACCATATACCATAATAGACTAAAGACCATACATATACCATACATATACCATTTACAATACAAATACCATATACCATACATATACCATACATAGACCATATACCATACATATACCATATACCATACATATACCATATACCATAAATATACCATACATAGACCATATACCATATGTATACCATACATATACCATATACCATACATATACCATATACCATACATATACCATATACCATACATATACCACACATATACCATATACCATACATATACCTATACCATACATATACCGTATACCATAGAAATACCAAACAATTGTCCTTATCCGTGTTGTTTCCCCGTTAGTGTGGCGATATTTACCAGTGGCATGTATCCAAAAAATAAGTCCGCTTCAGTTTGAGTAACTTGGTGTCCATAATATGGCACAATCCTGTCATGATGCTGTAAATATAGTAGAATCTCCGTCTCTGACTTCAACTCTTTCTGAAAATTAAATGTAACTTTCAAGTATCAAAGATGTATATGGCTGGCAGTAATAAGTCAAATGTTAATAGAATCTAAAAAAAATGCCTATGTGTCAGTTAGTGAATCAGGCCATCAATCGATGGAGTAGACATTGGGGGGGGGGGGAGGGGGGAGGTCGATATTCAACGAGAACCAAGGAAGTTCCCTCCACGTCTTCCCTCGCGTTTTTGCTCCATGGGTAACGTTCGGTTAGGGTAGGGCGAAATAAGATCACCATAAAGATAGTCCCTTTGTGTTTTATTGGATCTGAGAGATAAATATCTTATTATACATATATATATATATATATATATATATATATATATATATATATATATATTGATCTATCTCTCTATCAAACTATGTTAACTATCGATACTTTATCTATTTAAACTATGAATAAAAATTATCCTTTAAATTAGCATCAATAAATATCATATACATAGACAAAAGAAACCTGTGTTTATATGACTGGCATAAATAACATACAGGTAATATAGGAATAGATAATAATAGGCAGATAGATATGAAATGTAGACAAGCAGAAGACCGTACAACAGATAAACAGATCGTAAGATAGATGATATAGAATAATATAAATGATATATATAGTTGGACAGATAAATAGATAGTTAGATTGACGGACAGACGGATAGATAGATAAATAGATTTATAGACTGACGGACGGATAGATAGATAAATAGTTAGACAGATATATAGATAAGAGCGTAGATCTACAATGTATATTACTACCTATCCATACCAGGAGTCTATCTCTAGAAGTTTCAATCATCGGTATCATCAGTTCCTTAACCACATACAACTTGCTGGCCCTATCAGACAGATCAGTTAACAAGAACACTTTCCCAAACTTCCTCGACCTAACAATTTTCCTTTCTGACATTTTTCCGGTAACTGGTGTGAAAAACTTTTACCTGCTATAAAACAGGGCGAAAATATAACGATATCTGAAATAAGAAGAAGTTTTTTATTCATCACATGATTCAAATTTGCTTTGCCTTTCGAATAGCCAGTGCAAGTTTTTATATATATTTATTTTTAATTTTTTCACAGCATAGAATTCAACTTAAAGTTACCAATGAGATTTCTCATGCAATATTTGCAATTTTTTAGAGCATTGTCCCCGTTTTGTCTGTCTGTCCGTCATCACCCTAGATCTCAACAACCATAAGTCCTAGACCCATGATGTATATATCATTTTGTAGGTCTTGGCCTGCCAAGAAATGAATTTTTCCATTTCGCGATCTGACCTCTCAGGGCCGTAAAAGGGGCCTTAGTACCGTTTTTTACTATATAAGCTATATTAATAAAGGAGCGCTATATCTCAGCATATATAAGTCCTAGACCCATGATGTATATATCATTTTGTAGGTCTTGGCCTGCCATGTGTACATCAAAAGTTCATTTTGCGATAGGACCTCTGAGGGCCGGGCTTCAGGGCTCCTAAGGGGCTTATATATTATATATACACCTTGTACGGTTAAGAAACTCATCAAATGAAATAGTAAGCTTGTGTTCTGAGTTTAATTGAAAGTATCAGAGCTATGCAACAATTGACGGAGTTTTCGGACGATTAAATGACTATAATTTAGAATGTTTTCAATTATGAGTCCTATTTCATTAACCACAAACCACTTGTAGTTAGATTTAAGAGACAATAATTTTTTTTCAAATATAAAGAAACGTCTTTATAATTTTTTTTTACAAATATATGCATTACACAATTGAATTTATAAACATTTCCAAAATTTCCAAATATTTACTGAAAGCTACCAAACGTACTGATACATAACACGAAAATGCGATAACACGTCCTGTGTCCAGAATGAAACAGGCTTAATTGCTTGTTTTTAATTTTGGATCATTTTAATCTTTTTTAGTAAACGTTTTTTTTTTTTAAATTGGTCATTTTTAAAAATATAGTCTCCACATTTTCTTACGGTATTTCAACAAGCCACTAGATCCTACAGGATCAAGGGATGTATTGTAGGGTATAATTCATTTGTCTCTTTATCCATGGGTGGTTGAGGGATTGTATGACTAGCGCACTTCCCGTCCGCCCTAGCTTTCCCAACAAATGTTTATTTAACCATTTTTTACTCTGGATGAGCTTCGGAAATGATGAACCCCAAGCAATCACCAGGGCTCGATCAAAGGACCCTAATTCCCCCCCCCCGCCCCCCAGGTTTGAAGTTCTGATTACCAGCTATCCATAATATAACTTATATTAAATGGTAACTTATATTTAATATGCGCTAATCAAAATCAGCTTTGTGGATGTTACGAGAACTATTGCGTTGTCAATGGGGCCGTTTATGTACCAAAAAACAGCTGTATAATATTTAGGGGCCTAAATGAGCCGCCGACCGGGGCGAGACGTGAGTGTTGCCGGTCATAACTCGTTCAGAAAAATGTATTGGTGTTTTTATGACCTATACAAAGCAAAATAGAACACAGATTTATATATTTGTATTAATAGTTAGACTAACAATATATATGGTATATATATATATATATATATATATATATGTTATATATAGAAATATATATAAACTTGTAGTTTTTTTTATTA
Organism: Bulinus truncatus; assembly: GCA_021962125.1. Lineage (NCBI taxonomy): Eukaryota > Metazoa > Mollusca > Gastropoda > Planorbidae > Bulinus > Bulinus truncatus. Next base: position 431,854 of record JAGDYQ010000358.1, on the reverse strand, counting down.
TGAATGATTATGCTAACTATATTCAATAAACACAGTACTATGATATAGCATTTTCAATAAATATGACTATGTCCGACACAACACTCACGCCTAGTCTCTGGCCGCCACCGTATAATGCTTAGTGTTTAAGGTTCGGTTCTATAATCACAGTTAAACAGTAACAAAAAAGAACACGTGAAAACTTTCCAGATACCTTCGTACATAGCAATAATAGTAAAAACAATCTCAGAAATGTTATAGAACAACCTAGATGTAAAGAAATGTATACAACAATCTCTACAATCGATAAACTTGTACACAAGTAGGCCTATTGAGCAAGTTGTCAATGATAGGCGTGACCTACATTGTTATCTAAGAAAGATGGTGTATGTGTGTGTTATGTGAAGGGGGAGTGTCTGAGTATGTTACGTGATGGAAGAGTTTCTGAGTGGGTTATGTGATGGGAGAATGTCTGAGTGTGTTATGTGATGGGGAGTGTCTGAGTGTGTTACGTGATGGGAGAGTGTCTGAGTGTGTTATGTGATGGGAGTTAGACAGTATGAGTGTGTTATGTGATGGGAGTTAGAGAGTGTGTGTTAAATGAATGAAGCTAGAGAGTGTGAGTGTGTTAAGTGAAGGAAGCTAGATAGTGTGAGTGTGTTATTTGATGGGACTTAACCCTTATATGGACGACTCATTGACGCTTTGGTTATAGGTCCAATCTAAATGTTGTAGGTTTAAATCTAAGGAAATCCAGTTATCTACTTATAAATATATATTAGGGTGATTCAAAAAAAAAAGTTTTGAATTTTTCATGGGGTACCATCTAAAAATGTTCCAATATATGAAAAAAAAAAAACCAGTAAAATTTTTATTGATTTTGACACATGTTGAATGGTTGCTACCACATTGTGAATTTTACAAGTTTCAATTTTTTTACCCCTTGTTGGTAATAACGTGACTGCCTGATTGACTATGCCCAAAACATGTTATTAATTGTGTGAAATGATGAAGATGCAATGCCACCCTTATTTATTTCAGTTAATTTTAATCTTTGCTGTTAATTAGTCTTTGTTAATTTTTTTTTGTCTAATTTATTTGGCCGCGTTTACACAAAATCAATATTATAATATCACTCAGTTAAATTTTTGTATTTTATATCTCAAAATCGTTTCAACTTGTTTAATGACGATGTCCAGTAGTAGAGCAAGTGGAGTAAAGCCTGTAACCAGGAAACAGACTGAAGTTTGGCTTGTTGGTCAGCTGTCATCCAAGCTGTCTGCTACTAAGCTCCTTCTTTCACTGTTTTTTTTTTACTGCAAACAAAATGAGAAGAAAACTGTGAGAGATGCATGTCATGCAACTGCAGTTGATATTTTGGAAGTTTGGGCAAATGCTCACATTCCTACAAGGTAGTGAACACTATAAAATTCAATGGTGCATGTGTCCTACATGAACGAAAGATGCAGAAGGAAATGTTGTGGCTAGCCTGTCGTCATCATTTGCTTGAAATTATGTTGGAAGCAGTTGTGAAGCATTTATTTGGTCCTTCTACAAGTCCAGACATAGCAATCTTTAAGCGGTTTAAAGAACACTGGCCATTCATTGATAAATCAACATTTCAGACTGTTTTAACAGATGAGTCTAGTACATCAGTCGTTGTTGACATTGTTGAAGAAATTATCGAATTTGCACAAAAACAGCTCACAACTTTTCAACCTCGTGGCGATTACCGAGAGCTACTTGACTTAGTCATTATTTATCTTGGATGAATTCCAGCAAAAGGTATCTCATTTAAACAACCAGCTGGACTTCATCGTGCTAGGTGGATGGCCAAAGCCATATATGCCGTCAAAATATGGCTATATCGGACCTAATTTCGACTCACAGCAAAAGTAGAACGGGGTCTCAGAAACATATGCATTTTTACCACAAGAATTTACACAAGAGCCTGGTTTACAGCACCATCAGCCGTTTCAGCTCCTCAAAATGATCTCTGGCTTATCAAAAGTGTGCCAAGTGAATAGTGAAATTGTTAATATTATAAAACTTATTGTATCATTTATGTATTTGCTTGCAGCTATCCTGATTCACAGATTTCAGCGGTGGCTTTGAAAAAATTCTAAGACACCTCTGGTATTGTTGCTTTAGCTTTTTTTGACATAAAACAGAAAATGGTGCAATGTATGAAAACAAATGGTTTACATAGCTCGTTGAAAAAAGCAACAATTGATCAATCTCTGATACAGTTCAAAGAACTTAGTGATTTTGTTTCAAATAACACCTATTGTTTTTTTGCCATTTTTGGACTGTCATCTGAATTTTTTTAGCAGTGATCCAGATAGTTGGGAGACCAATGAAACCTTTAAAAAGGAAAAAAAAAAAGCAAAAGCTGAACTATCCTCTCTCATAGTTGTGAATGACATAGCAGAACGTGGAGAGCTCTTATGAAAGAGTACAATAAGCTTTACACAAACCATTAATTTAATTGTTTGTATACTTTTTATTAAACAAGTAAAATAACTTTAGATTTGTTTAACTAGTAATGAATAGGCTGATTTATTCATTTTAATTATTTGTTAAAACTAAACATGGTGGTAGCACCCTCTTAATATTGTCCAAAAAAGTTTAAATTTGTACTGAATTTTTTTTTTCATATATTGGAACATTTTTGGGGGGGTGGCCAAAGTTAAATTCAACATTTAATTCTTTACCATATTGTTTTGAATCACCCTAATATGTATATATATATATATATATATATATATATATATATATATATATATATACATATATATATATATATATATAAATATATATATATATATATATATATAGTAGTTTCTCCATGACCACAACAATTCTGTCTCGTTTTTATGATGATCAGGTGTAAATAAAAAATTCAAGAGAGGTAATTTCGACGATTAGTTGTTATGTTTTTTGTGTGTGACTAGCCTCCCTTGAATTATTTTTCCGTTAACCGCTTATATATGTTTCTCATCGAATAGCCGACACAAACTTTGTGTTTTTTTCTTACAAATACCTTTAGGTACTTGGGGTTGACGGTGAGGGGGGGGGATGCTAACCAATGTGCTTGATCTCATGTGTTATAATAGCGTGAGTGCTGATGTCCTACAACAACGAGAAGTGTATGTTCAGATTTCATGTAATTTAAATAAAAATTATTAATTTTTTTTTATTTTATATGAGAAATGTACTTTCATAAAAATGTATGACAATTTATTAATATTTGATCTTTGGAGCCTTTGTTAATAGGTCACATGAGTACTCATTTCTTTGTCTTCTTTTATTTTATTATTGAGAGAAAGATGTAATAGAGAATAGCGCTGACAGGTGTATAATAGACATAGGTTTTGTAGTCTGTCATAGTAGAAGTAGTAATGAGATCTTTAAATAAGCAGAGTTGTATTATAGTTGTATTAAAGTATTTGTTATATTGTGTACTGCAGGCTTGCGGAGCCGCCAAAATTTTTCCAGCTCCGGCTCCGGCTCCCACAAATATGACGGCTCCGGCTCCGGCTCCCTAATAAGATAGTATCACACGAGAAAAAATATTTTGTAATTGCGCCACGCAAACATGCCGCTGATAAAAAGTTATGCAAATATTGTCGCGTTCACCACCATAGCAGGCCCGTAGCGTGCAGGGGGGCAGGGGGCCGAAGCCCCCCTGCGTTTTGTCTGGCCCCCCTCTGTTTATTTGTTCTACTTAGTAAAATGTATTACCTGCCCCCTGCTATTGCCTGGCCCTGCTGTAGAATGCCTGACCCCTGCTGTAGAATTTTCACGCTACGGGGCTGCTCCATAGTCAGGAACGTGAAAAATATACGCATGTCGGTTTTACTAAAAACAAACCATTTCAGTGCATCCAGAATCATATCATTATTTTCGACCGAGGTTTCACTAGTCGCCATTTTCATAAGTAATAAAAAGTTATTTCAATGATCAAATTAGAAAATAGTAAAATGATACATTATTTAAAATATTTTAAAGACTTCAGTATTTATATTTATATTTATAAATTCGAAGTGACTATTCGGACCCGGGTACCAATAAACTCCGATTTTTATTCGGACCCCCGTCCCAATCAAGTCTGATTGTTATTTGGACCCGTGGCAAATATGCACTTAGCTTAGCTATACATAAACTTTATTATTGTTTTTTTTTAAAATTGTTTAAATTGTTTGAATTGTATGATTTAATCGTTACTCAGTGTCTAGGGTTCCACTAAGCGGACTCTGTATTATTATTTTTTCGGTTTCCGTCTAATAAAGTTTAAATATTACTAAGCTTAGTGCATATTTGCCACGGGTCCGAATAAAAATCGGATTTTATTGGGACCCGGGTCCGTATAGCCACAGCCTTATAAATTTATCTACTCTATTTCAGATATTCTGCTTATAATAAAATTGTTAAATACAGAAAGCGACCATTTTGTTTTTAGTCTATTACAAATTCGCGGCAGCCCCGTAGCGTGAAATTTCTACAGCAGGCAGTGGCTCCGAGGGCCAACAAGGGCCCCAAGGCAGGACATCATTGCAGGCTCCTTAATAAACAATAAGTCATGAAAAATTGACATGGTCGAGGCGGCCGGGCCCCCTTACAGATGCGGGCCCCCTGGCAATGACCCCCTGCCCCCCCTTCGGCGTGCCTGACAGCAGGGGTGCGACACTGTGGGTGCGACAATTTGGGTGAAACTATGTGACTCCGGCACTGTGGGTGCGACTCTATGTGTGCTATTCTGTGACTCCGGCACTGTGGGTGCGACTCTATGTGTGCTATTCTGTGACTCCGGCACTGTGGGTGCGACTCTATGTGTGCGACTCTGTGACTCCGGCACTGTGGGTGCGTCAATTCGGGTGAAACTAAGTGACTCCGGCACTGTGGGTGCGACAATTTGGGTGAAATTATGTGACTCCGGCACTGTGGGTGCGTCGATTTGGGTGAAACTATGTGACTCCGGCACTGTGGGTGCGACTCTATGTGTGCGACTCTGTGACTCCGGCACTGTGGGTGCGACAATTTGGGTGAAACTATGTGACTCCGGCACTGTGGGTGCGACAATTTGGGTGAAACTATGTGACTCCGGCACTGTGGGTGCGACAATTTGGGTGAAACTATGTGACTCCGGCACTGTGGGTGCGACTCTATGTGTGCTATTCTGTGACTCCGGCACTGTGGGTGCGACTCTATGTGTGCTATTCTGTGACTCCGGCACTGTGGGTGCGACTCTATGTGTGCGACTCTGTGACTCCGGCACTGTGGGTGCGTCAATTCGGGTGAAACTAAGTGACTCCGGCACTGTGGGTGCGACAATTTGGGTGAAATTATGTGACTCCGGCACTGTGGGTGCGTCAATTTGGGTGAAACTATGTGACTCCGGCACTGTGGGTGCGACTCTATGTGTGCGACTCTGTGACTCCGGCACTGTGGGTGCGACAATTTGGGTGAAACTATGTGACTCCGGCACTGTGGGTGCGACAATTTGGGTGAAACTATGTGACTCCGGCACTGTGGGTGCGACAATTTGGGTGAAACTATGTGACTCCGGCACTGTGGGTGCGACTCTATGTGTGCTATTCTGTGACTCCGGCACTGTGGGTGCGACTCTATGTGTGCTATTCTGTGACTCCGGCACTGTGGGTGCGACAATTTGGGTGAAATTATGTGACTCCGGCACTGTGGGTGCGTCAATTTGGGTGAAACTATGTGACTCCGGCACTGTGGGTGCGACTCTATGTGTGCGACTCTGTGACTCCGGCACTGTGGGTGCGACAATTTGGGTGAAACTATGTGACTCCGGCACTGTGGGTGCGTCAATTCGGGTGAAACTAAGTGACTCCGGCACTGTGGGTGCGACAATTAGGGTGAAACTATGTGACTCCGGCACTGTGGGTGCGACTCTATGTGTGCGACTCTGTGACTCCGGCACTGTGGGTGCGACCCTATGTGTGCGACTCTGTGACTCCGGCACTGTGGGTGCGACAATTTGGGTAAAATTATGTGACTCCGACACTGTGGGTGCGACAATTTGGGTGAAACTATGTGACTCCGGCACTGTGGGTGCGTCAATTCGGGTGAAACTAAGTGACTCCGGCACTGTGGGTGCGACAATTAGGGTGAAACTATGTGACTCCGGCACTGTGGGTGCGACTCTATGTGTGCGACTCTGTGACTCCGGCACTGTGGGTGCGACCCTATGTGTGCGACTCTGTGACTCCGGCACTGTGGGTGCGACAATTTGGGTAAAATTATGTGACTCCGACACTGTGGGTGCGACAATTTGGGTGAAACTATGTGACTATGTGACTCCGGCACTGTGGGTGCGACAATTTGGGTGAGACTATGTGACTCCGGCACTGTGGGTGCGTCAATTTGGGTGAAACTATGTGACTCCGGCACTGTGGGTGCGACAATTTGGGTGAAACTATGTGACTCTATGTGTGCGACTCTGTGACTCCGGCACTGTGGGTGCGACAATTTGGGTGAAACTATGTGACTCTGGCACTGTGGGTGCGTCAATTTGGGTGAAACTATGTGACTCCGGCACTGTGGGTGCGACAATTTGGGTGAAACTATGTTACTCCGGCACTGTGTGTGCGACAGTTTGGGTGAAACTATGTGACTCCGGCGCTGTGGGTGCGTCAATTTGGGTGAAACTATGTTACTCCGGCACTGTGTGTGCGACAATTTGGGTGAAACTATGTGACTCCGGCGCTGTGGGTGCGACAATTTGGGTGAAACTATGTTACTCCGGCACTGTGGGTGCGACAATTTGGGTGAAACTATGTGACTTCGGCACAGTGGGTGCGACAATTTGGGTGAAACTATGTGACTCCGGCACTGTGGGTGCGACAATGTGGGTGAAACTATGTGACTCCGGCACTGTGGGTGCGACTCTATGTGTGCGACTCTGTGACTCCGACACATGTGGGTGCGACTCTATGTGTGCGACTCTGTGACTCCGACACTGTGGGTGCGACTCTATGTGTGCGACTCTGTGACTCCGGCACTGTGGGTGCGACAATTTGGGTGAAACTATGTGACTTCGGCACTGTGGGTGCGACAATTTGGGTGAAACTATGTGACTATGTGACTCCGGCACTGTGGGTGCGACAATTTGGGTGAAACTATGTGACTCTATGTGTGCGACTCTGTGACTCCGGCACTGTGGGTGCGACAATTTGGGTGAAACTATGTGACTCCGGCACTGTGGGTGCGACACCGTAGGATGTGATGCCGTGATACCTCAGAATTACGTACGAAAATATGTTTTTCTTATTCTAAATGATATCAACAAGGGCCCCAAGGCAGGACATCATTGCAGGCTCCTTAATAAACAATAAGTCGTGAAAAATTGACATGGTCGAGGCGGCCGGGCCCCCTTACAGATGCGGGCCCCCTGGCAATGACCCCCTGCCCCCCCTTCGGCGTGCCTGACAGCAGGGGTGCGACACTGTGGGTGCGACAATTTGGGTGAAACTATGTGACTCCGGCACTGTGGGTGCGACTCTATGTGTGCTATTCTGTGACTCCGGCACTGTGGGTGCGACTCTATGTGTGCTATTCTGTGACTCCGGCACTGTGGGTGCGACTCTATGTGTGCGACTCTGTGACTCCGGCACTGTGGGTGCGTCAATTCGGGTGAAACTAAGTGACTCCGGCACTGTGGGTGCGACAATTTGGGTGAAATTATGTGACTCCGGCACTGTGGGTGCGTCGATTTGGGTGAAACTATGTGACTCCGGCACTGTGGGTGCGACTCTATGTGTGCGACTCTGTGACTCCGGCACTGTGGGTGCGACAATTTGGGTGAAACTATGTGACTCCGGCACTGTGGGTGCGACAATTTGGGTGAAACTATGTGACTCCGGCACTGTGGGTGCGACAATTTGGGTGAAACTATGTGACTATGTGACTCCGGCACTGTGGGTGCGACAATTTGGGTGAGACTATGTGACTCCGGCACTGTGGGTGCGTCAATTTGGGTGAAACTATGTGACTCCGGCACTGTGGGTGCGACAATTTGGGTGAAACTATGTGACTCTATGTGTGCGACTCTGTGACTCCGGCACTGTGGGTGCGACAATTTGGGTGAAACTATGTGACTCTGGCACTGTGGATGCGTCAATTTGGGTGAATCTATGTGACTCCGGCACTGTGGGTGCGACAATTTGGGTGAAACTATGTTACTCCGGCACTGTGTGTGCGACAGTTTGGGTGAAACTATGTGACTCCGGCGCTGTGGGTGCGTCAATTTGGGTGAAACTATGTTACTCCGGCACTGTGTGTGCGACAATTTGGGTGAAACTATGTGACTCCGGCGCTGTGGGTGCGACAATTTGGGTGAAACTATGTTACTCCGGCACTGTGGGTGCGACAATTTGGGTGAAACTATGTTACTCCGGCACTGTGGGTGCGACAATTTGGGTGAAACTATGTGACTCCGGCACTGTGGGTGCGACAATTTGGGTGAAACTATGTGACTCCGGCACTGTGGGTGCGACAATTTGGGTGAAACTATGTGACTCCGGCACTGTGGGTGCGACTCTATGTGTGCGACTCTGTGACTCCGACACATGTGGGTGCGACTCTATGTGTGCGACTCTGTGACTCCGACACTGTGGGTGCGACTCTATGTGTGCGACTCTGTGACTCCGGCACTGTGGGTGCGACAATTTGGGTGAAACTATGTGACTTCGGCACTGTGGGTGCGACAATTTGGGTGAAACTATGTGACTATGTGACTCCGGCACTGTGGGTGCGACAATTTGGGTGAAACTATGTGACTCTATGTGTGCGACTCTGTGACTCCGGCACTGTGGGTGCGACAATTTGGGTGAAACTATGTGACTCCGGCACTGTGGGTGCGACACCGTAGGATGTGATGCCGTGATACCTCAGAATTACGTACGAAAATATGTTTTTCTTATTCTAAATGATATCAATTCAATGAATTTCCTTCCCACTAATACAAGATTAAAAAGATACAAATATTATACTGCCACCTTTGGGGGAAGAAGGCATCTGCGACCCTTAACTAATTCGGAATCTGAGATTAATCATATGAATTCTTAATCCTGATTATAATCGCCAATTGACAGAATCCATTGTTGAATCCCTGTAAAGACTGGACTATTTACATAATTTTGCTGCAGAAAACGAGTGGCACATACCGAACTTAATAAGAACGATAACTCTGCCACAATGTTGGCTTGGGGAGGAGAGCGGGGGTGGCATCTGACGTGCTTAAATACAACTATACCTCAGAATACGAACGTAGTTTGAAAAACAAAATCGCTCCAGTTCCAAAATCATTTAATTTTGGGATCAATTTTCCAACTTTATTAATTGTATGAAAAGGAATGATTAGTTTCTAAAGCCTCACAAACTCTCAATTTTTTTTTCATCTGTCAGGGGCGTCCTCTTCCATCTGTCAAGGCGTCACCTTCCATCTGTCCAGGGGCGTCATCTTCCATCTGTCAGAGGCGTCATCTTCCATCTGTCAGGGCGTCATCTTCCATCTGTCCAGGGCATCATCTTCCATTTTCCAGGGGGTCAATTGTTGTAGATGGTTATAGCAATTACTCTGTCACCGCAATAACATTGATGGATCTATTGAATGATCACCAAAAGCTAGATTTTCCAACCGGCATCTGTCTTATTTATGAACAACAAAATCTTAGAATCACAACTTATTGCAGACAATATCGCTCGAATAGAAAATCATTATAGTATTGAATCGCTTGTTTATAAATCATATGAAATGGGTTGATCAAAGGAACTAACCAAGACATTAAAAAATGATATATTTTGATCCGTAGTTTAAAGTAATAAAAGCTTTTACACAGACGTGGCCTTTGTAGTACTCGCTTCCTGAGGTATTTTTATATGCTGTGCCTGAAAGTAACCTTAAGTTTTGCAACTGTTAGGTAACAGTAAGTAAAATTCTCTTAATATTGGATAATTTCACTTTAAAGAGAAACGGTATAAATTACATAAAGATCGCTGATGGAAGTAAAATTTTTTTTTTTTAAAAACGCAAAAATAAAACGTCGCATGCTCGAATTTAAAAGCATGTTCGTATTCCAAGATACTCTAATATATTTAGTTCGGCTCCCAAGTCATTCAACTTATATTTCTAATTTAGGAAGAAAGTAGGCGGCACTTTAGAGTCCAGGACACAACGATATTTAGACACTCAGGGCCGGCCTTACGAATTGCGGGGCCCAATTTAACTGGTGCTTGGGAGCCCCCCTCTCTTCTAACTTTTCAGATAATAACAATTATTACTTTTAATATAAATGTAAATAGCGGTGCCCCGTGCCCGGCGCGGGGGCCCAGTTTTGAGCAATCGGTCAAATCGGCCGAAGCCCGGCCCTGACGACACTGGATAAGCGGCTGCATTATGCAGGCTGCGGATGAACAAAGACTAAATCACATCACCCCCAAGCATAACGTGTTCCAAATCTGCCTATTGTTGCACATCCATTTCGGCTCACTCCCGTTCGGCCGATATTCCTGTGAACCTGCGTACACACACTCACACACACACACACACACACACACATACACACAAACAAACGGGTAACGCCCTGCATAGTTTATAGAATTTTTCTCGCACCTAAACACGCCTAAACTAAGAAAAATGTGCAGGATTCACAATTTTCATTTTGTTTGTTATTTCTGTTTGGTCCGACCATTACGCGTATTCGCCTCCACAGGGGCTGTAAGACAGCTAACATTTCTCAAAGCTTGATTCATCTTTAGTTCTATAGCACCCAAGAGTAGAGCAAGGGGCCGACTTTTTATTTCAGTGCCCCAAGTTGTTGACTTGGCAATAGGGCCCAATATTCAAACCCAACGAAACAAAACACACCAAAAATGGGCTCTAGTGAGCAGGAAAATTGTGTTTTGAACCAAAGGACTAATCGTCGTGTGTCCTTGCTCATTTTTCTGGCCACTTTGTGTTTATTTGGAGCTACTCTGACTGCAGAACAGAAGGTAAGTCACCGATTCTATCAGATTTTTAGCATAGCTGCAACATTAATCCTCTTAACTTTATCCACATTTCTATGCTCTCGTTTATTCACTCGAAATAGAGCGAGAAATTTGATTCCAACATGTCTTGTCAGTCGACGTAGTGTTGTTATTAACATTATTTACAAGGACGTTACACTGGGAGGAAAAAAAATAATGTTTAGCAAAGCGATATTATTGTTCATGTATGGGTAATTTAACTGAACATGATATTCAGGAGTTGCACTGTGAAATGATACTGTCAAATATATTTCAACATCTGTTACAGTAACCTCGGCCGCCTTTATCCCCCGAACTTAAAATCAGGAGCCCATTTCAAGCTGGGTGGACTTGGGGACTTTCACCAGGACCTGAAAAAGTCCAAAGGTTCTCAATGAGATTCGAACCCGGGTCCACAACAGTCGAGCGTTCTATACTGCACGACCCTCCGTCCCCCCCCCCCCCCACTCTGTATTTAGGAAATGTAAATGTAGCAGCGTATGACGTAAAACAACTTGTGCTGTGTGAAATATCTGTGTCTGTGAAGTTTAGCTAACTTCAATTTCTTAACTAGTTACATTGAGGAACGGTTTTCATATGTTGTATAATCGACGAGAGATTTAAGAACGATTTTCACATATTATATAACGAACGAGGGTTGGAGGAACGTTTTTCACATATTATATAAGGCAGTGCTTCTCAAACTTTTTGAAGTCACGGCCCCCCCTTAAAACGCCAATCAATATGTCGCCCCCCCCCCCCTTTTTTTGGTTAAGATTGCTTAAATTTATAATTTTAAACTTCTATATGTAAACTTTTACTAGTCAATACATGATTTTTCTAATGTTAACAATGAAAGAGTGAAAGGATGCAACATATAAAATAAACGAGATTTTATTTTAAACATATATTAATACTATTTACATACAATACATTAGGTTAATTATATTTTCTGTGTCACATTTTTCGAAATTCCACGGCCCCCCTCCGGACAGTCCACGGCCCCCTAGGGGACCGCGGCCCACCACTTTGAGAAGCACTGTTATAAGGAATGAGCGTTGGAGGAACGTTTTTCACAAATTATACAGTATACGGAATGAGCGTTGGGAAACGGTTTTCGTTATAATCTGTTTTAAAGAGAAGGGAGGCGGTAGTTGATATTTTTTTTCATTTACCTAACGCTAAAAATTAAAGTCTAAATAGGTTTTTGTCAAAGATATGGTGTGTGAATGGTCTATATAATTAGAAGAATGAGGTTTCCCCTGTATTTATCTATACATAGTTGTAGTGGAAGGAGTTTATTTTATAATGTTTGTGATGTTTTATATATAAACTTTTGCCGTTCTAGGGTTGTTTAAAACCTGGAGATGTTACTATAGGTAAGCTCCTATCATAACTTAATTGATCTAAATGATATGTTGCAATATTTTATAAATAACTTGTAAATTTGAAATTTTTTGATAAAACACATACACATACACACACCACACACACACACCACCAGCACACATGTGCACAAATGCGGATCACAGCAAACCGCTGGGTCGCTGATGAATTTACGAGATAAAATTTAAATTTATAATTTACATATCGAGAATCTATGTGTGCACAATGAACGCTTAGAACCTGGGTGTGGGCAATGAACGCTTAGAGTCTATTATGGAGAATGAACGATTAGAGTCTATGTGTGCAGAATGAACGATTTGAGTCTATGTGTGGAGAATGAACGATTAGAATCTATGTGTGGACAAAGAACGCTTAGAATCTATGTGTGGGCAGTGAACGCTTAGAACCTGGGTGTGGACAACGAACGCTTACAATCTATGTGTTCACAATGAACGCCTTGAGACTATGTGTGCACAATGAACGCTTAGAGTCTATGTGTGGACAATGAACGCTTAGAATCTATGAGCGGGCATTGAACGCTTAGAACCTTGGTGTGTGCAATGAACGCTTAGAATCTGTGTGTGGGCAGTGAACGCTTAGACCCTAGGTGTGGACAATGAACGCTTAGAATCTATGTGTGCCAAACAAACTGTTTAACACGACCCAACGAAATGTTTAACACGGTCCAACGAACTGTTTAACACGGCCCAACGAAATGTTTAACACGGCCCAACGAACTGTTTAACACGGCCCACCGAACTGTTAAACACGGCCCACCGAACTGTTTAACACGGCCCACCGAACTGTTAAACACGGCCCAACGAACTGTTTAACACGGCCCATCGAACTGTTTAATACGGCCCAACGAACTGTTGAACATGGCCCACCGAACTGTTGAACACGGCCAACCGAACTGTTTAACACGGCCCAACGAAATGTTTAACACGGCCCATGACCTTAGGTTACATAAGATGGTCACTAAGATTTCACCTGCCGGTATAGAGCGGGGGGAAGGGCGGAGAAGGTGGGGGTAAATTCTGAACACTACAATGAGCATAACTTGTCTGCGTTCACATTCTATTCGTCCGCATATTTTTTTTCACTAGATGGGTAAAGGTGGGGTGGTGAAGGAGGTGATGAGGTGGAGCTGCAACTCACGCTGATAAAAGTCATGCGGACTTCTGAGAAATTCCACCTCGGCAGATTTCATTTACTCTCACTTATCACATGCTGCCCAACCCAAACCCATCCGCATTCCAGGTCATTACTAAATGTGCCGCCCAGGGAATTAAGTTCGTTAAAAAAAAACGGGTCTTTTGTGAAATTGAAATTTGTAAAAGTACCGGCTGCTTATCAACATATGTAAAAGTATCGGCTGCTTATCAACGTCTGTAAAAGTACCGGCTGCTTATCAACGTCTGTAAAAGTACCGGCTGCTTATCAACGTCTGTAAAAGTACCGGCTGCTTATCAACGTCTGTAAAAGTACCGGCTGCTTATCAACGTCTGTAAAAGTACCGGCTGCTTATCAACGTCTGTAAAAGTACCGGCTGCTTATCAACGTCTGTAAGTTAAAACAAGAGCTCATCACCCTTGATTGAATAGAACATGCATCATAGTTTAATCTGGTCGCTGTAAGCAGAGATGGCCTAATTCAGCCATAGGTAAACTTCGGTCCGCCGAACAGTTTAATCTGGTCGCTGTAAGCAGAGATGGCCTAAATCAGCCATAGGTAAACTTCGGTCCGCCGAACAGTTTAATCTGGTCGCTGTAAGCAGAGATGGCCTAAATCAGCCATAGGTAAACTTTGGTCCGCCGAACAGTTTAATCTGGTCCCTGTAAGCAGAGATGGCCTAAATCAGCCATAGGTAAACTTCGGCCCGCCGAACAGTTTAATCTGGTCGCTGTAAGCAGAGATGGCCTAAATCAGCCATAGGTAAACTTCGGTCCGCCGAACAGTTTAATCTGGTCGCTGTAAGCAGAGATGGCCTAAATCAGCCATAGGTAAACTTCGGTCCGCCCAACAGTTTAATCTGGTCGCTGTAAGCAGAGATGTCCTAAATCAGCCATAGGTAAACTTCGGTCCGCCGAACAGTTTAATCTGATCCGCCGACAGTTTAATCTGGTCCGCCGACAGTTTAATCTGGTCCGCCGAACAGTTTAATCTGGTCCGCCGAACAGTTTAATCTGGTCTGTCACAGCATTACGCTTTTGTACGTGTTATGACGTTGACATTTAGTAAAAAAAAAGTATCTGCATAGCTCCCCCCAAAAAAAAAAAGAACTACAACAATTACCTAGGAACAGCTCTGTGGGACGGATGACCGAGTGGTTTAGTTACTCGACTCTAGACCTGAGAGTCCCGGGTTGAATCCCCGTTGAATTTCTTTCCAGGTGAAATTCGGTGCAAAGCTTTAAATGGGGTACATGACTTACGTTGGGGAAGTAAAGGCGACTGGGCGTTGTGCAAACCACCACACAATCCCTTCACTTGACGGGTTATAGAAAATAGGTGAATTCTACACTTCATCTGAGAGGGGACGGATGGTCGTGCGGTAAAGCGCTCGACTGTCGACCTGAAGGTACCTGGTTCGGAGAGGACCACGGAAATTTTTCAGGTCTTGGCTCAATTTCCCGATATATCTCCCGTGGTGCCTCCATGACCATTGCACTATCGGCTATGGTGGGGATGAAAGAAGGGCACCATAAAAACCGTCCCATTAGTGGTTTATAGGATCTAAGAGATTTCATCTCATCCTTACAGGGACTTTATACACATTTCATCTGTGGGGATAAAAAAAAAAGATAGTGAAAATGTGACACATTGAAAACATCGATCAGGGGGTCTGCTGTACAGTCAACATCAACAACAATTAATGTAAAAACAAAATACAAATAATTTATAAAACATTGGATCAATTTACTCTGTTTTGCAGATTCAAGACAAATAACTGAAAACATTGAAGAGTGCATAGTAACACACATAGATATAAAGATCCACGATAACACAGAAGTCAGTGCATGCGACGTTCCCTTGCTTAATTTTATGATGGCTTTGTGGCGGCGAAAGATATCGGTGCGCAAATTATAAAGGAAAAATAAACTTTACTGCGTAACGTTATCAGACACGTATCGTGCGGGGGGGGGCAGGAGAGCCGGGCCCCAATGCGTTTTATCTACCCCCTTGCTTATTTGTTATAGTTACTAAAATGTATTACCTGCCCCCCTGCTATTGCCTGGCGCTTGCTGTAGAATGCCTGCCCCCTCCCCCCCTGTAGAATTTTCACGCTATGGGGCTGAACGTTATCTAAGCTCACTTGACGGAGAATTTGTACGCTCAGCCTAAAGATAGGCTTGGCAGTCTTTTGTAACATTGGGGCCAATAAGTGGGCTCCTAAATTTTACAGAAGGGGCGGGCCAAGAGCAGATGGGTAGAGTGTTTTATTAAAGACGTTTTTTATATTCAAAGCAAGGCCGGCTTAGGCCGATTTGACCGATGGCTCCAAAATGGGCCCCACGCTTGGCAGGTGCCCAGCAATTGACATTTAGATAATTAATAGTAAAATTTTTTATTGTACCAAAAATTAGAAGAGGGATATTGCAAGCATCCGTTAAATTGGGCCCCGCAATTCGTTAGGCCGGCCCTGCGTTTCTGTTATAGCCTATGTGTATGCTAGCCAAAGATAATTTATAATCTGCAATGCTAACCAGAGATGCTACACTTTCTGATATAGCCTATGTGTATTCTAGCCATAGATAATCTACGATGCGAACCAGCGATGCTATTCATATTTTCAGGTACACGACATTGATTTTAAGGCTACAGAGAGCGAGCCCAACATCGTTAAGAGGACGACAGTCCTATCAGATGATGAGGATATTTATCTGGGGGACCCAACCTCTACGCCGGTACTGACGGAGGACGAAATTGGCGGGACGTCAGAAACACCTGCAGTGAGTCACGAACAGTGGACACCGACTGCAACGTCCACTGACTACCCAGGCAAGTGGTCAATTTAATTCAGTTAAGAGTTGGGAAAGTTGCAGTAGCGTAGCTAATTTTTATTGACACCTGGGAACTTTACCAGTTCCATAAACAGTAGGGTGGAGTAAAAAATAAAATGTCTGAATATTTTGGTTGGATAGCTATAAAAACTTGCTAACGCATGCAGTTAGCAATGTGGCAAAAAATTAGACAATTTAAAGCATATCTTGAGGTTCGTTCCACAGTTGACCTAAAGTAAAGGCATATTTCGATAAAAAAAGCAGTAATCTTTAAAAAAAAACAAGTTTTATATATACAACATATTCATGTTGCGGTTTACCTTTTTAACAGTCTATACAAACGTTACAGGTAAAAAGAACCATATATTTGAAGGGAAAACACATGCAAACTGTCTAAAATGTTTTTATAGTTACAAATGATGTCGGGCTTTGGTGTCAGGTTTTGGCATTTTTGAACTCGATGCCAAGCGTGCTTTTTCTGAATCCGACGCGTTTTTCTGGACCACATACCACTTTGGAAGTTTCTGTATCTAGCTCGATATGTCTCTCTACTGCCTGGGTGTGACAAGGATAGGGGGCGAAATCCAGCCTTGGTGTATCTTCTTCCAGGATCATGGAAGGTATCGTCATAAATGTCCATTACGATCGGAGGCTCTGTGATCGAAGTTTTCTGCCAATCGATCATGTCTATGGAGCTAATAGCCTCAAATTTTATTACTGGTACAAAGAAAGATCTAACTGAACTCGTGCGTTTCTGCTATCTGGATTTCATTATACGTCGCAGAGCTAACTCGCGTATATCTGATCTTTCGTCGGTAAGCATCGCAAGCTGTTTTCTGGATGACTGAAGAATACGTTGCGTTGAATTACCGGGTCAACAACTTTCTTCAGCTCGTCTGTGAGATTTCAGTATCGTATTGTGGACATGTCGGGCGCCATCTTTACATGAAGGAGTATTATTTATTTCAAACTGTTACGATGAAGGTAACAATTATCTTCAGTTCATCAGACGGGCAACATATAGACGTAGTATAAGATTGCCTGTTGTTAATCACCTTGAATGGTTGTTAATACCAGGATTGCGAAGTGAATGGCCGACAGGACAAACGCCAACACTTACAGCAGTACACAAATCGAACAGGTATTTCTGATCTGTACTTAAGTCGTCGGATTTATACTCGACGGTAAAACACAGTTTATTGGTATATAGTCAACGACGGGAAGCTTCTCACAATTCACCAGTGGCTTTCCGATTGAACCAGAAAATCCTTTTGGACCATTCGTAGGTCCATCTAGATATTACCTCTTATATATGAAGTATCGTAATGGACTAATTGTATATCATTAACAGTGCTACATAACGCGATTATACAAGAATAAAATGGTTTGCAATATTATGTATGCAATAAACACTGTGTATTTACTCTAAACAGGAAGTACTGCGTGTGAATGCGTAGAAAAAGGGAAACAATAATCATCTTTTTACTTTTAAGAAGTAAAGATAACGTAATAGTGGCAGCAAAAAACTTGCCAATGCCTTGTAATGAAAAGAACACCGGATAGCAAATAATTATCGGTATCTTATAAATAGTTAGATTTTTAAGTTGGTTGCGGAACCTCAAGACATTACTTAAATATATAAATATTTTTTTAAACCGAGTAGTTCATTGGACCACAGAGCAAGTTTTAATAACTATCCCAATTCTACCAAGTAAAAATAAATGTCGGTCATTTTCACTCCACCCTAATAAACAGTACTAAAGGGCTATAAAGTGAATATAGGCCAAGTGCCGTCTTGTGCGGAACGCCCCCGTATAGATAGCCACAAGATAATTTAAAAAAAAAACATACTACAAAAATAGGTAAAGCGTTTGGGGGGGGGGGGGGTCATGATGCGATAGGTGTTGACAATGGGTGTGGTTATTTAGATTAGATTAGGGGCGGGAAAACTTTTTGAATCGCGTACCACATTTGGTTAGTAAATTGGACCGGCTGTCCGGACCAATAGCCGATGGGTGGAGAGTGTGGAATAGAACTGATCTTAATTAAATGTAAATCGTCATAACATAAAAGGCTAAGGGCTGTGCTTCACTCTGAAACGTGTGGTGTGCCGAGTGTTAGACAGGCTAGTGGGCCGGATTAAAACTTTGACAGAATAAGTATTCACTCATAAACTTGAATATATATTTTGACATTTTTAGTTTTTTCTTTATTCTTAATCTTCTGAATGTGTATCAAATACATGTATATCTTAAGTTGCAAAAATGTGCTTAACTTTGACTTAATATATTTTTACATAGTTTAGTTGTGATGTTTATTTTTTTTACTCCGCCATTGCCAGATTGATAGGGTGTAGTGTGCCTACCACACCAGCACTGTTGGCGGCGCTGATGCATATCTGCCACGCCTACAGAGCGGCGGGGTGAGTGCGCCCGCTATCATCTGCCGGGATGGCAGATAATAGGGTTTTTTTAAGACTTGCCCAAAAAAATGGCCAGACCAGAAGGGTGTGTGTATTGCTGATCGGCCAGAATGGCAATGCAATGGGTTTTTTCCTGCCACTCGGTCAGAGGGGAGGGTGTAATGTGCCTGAACCCACAGCCCGAAATGCAGGCTGCGTAGGTGTGCTTGAGTGGGACAGAGTGGAAGGGTGTTGTGTACCGACCACATCCGTCAACACCGGCAGCTGTGAATAATACGGTCTCGGATAGTCCTCATTGACCACGGTACCACCACCTTCGCAAGAAATGTTTTTTTTTCCTGACTTGAGAACCCCAATGATCTTTTCCTGACTTGAGAACCCCAATGATCTTTTCCTGACTTGAGAACCCCAATGATCTTTTCCTGACTTAAGAACCCCAATGATCTTTTCCCCGTAGACCATGTTATGCATCTCAGACCAGGCTAGCCTGGAGAGAACTTGATAAATTTCTGAGTTACTTTAACATCAAAAATCATGCATATCAATTTTTGAGTTAATTTATGGTAGATGTAGCAGTAACCCGTATATCATGCTCACCTCTCATTTTGATGTCACTTTGAAATCTTTAAATAGTTGCTTGTTTCCTTTTTTTAAAATTTGAATTGAAAAAAGAAATTTCTCATAAATCATATCCTTATATATAAATTTTCTTTAATGCTGCTGAAGGGATTGAAAAATAGAAGGTAACCAGATAAAACCACACACATTAATAGATTCTGAAAAGCTTGTTCATGTTGGTGATAAATTGAAACTATTATTTTTTTAAATGAACAGCGGTAGTTTTGTGATTGCATTTACGTAGCATTAAGGGAGACAAATATTTGTTAATTTCTTATATCATCAAACACATGTACATGTATCTCATCATGGGGCCGTCCATAAAGTACGTCACGCTCCAAGGGGGGGGAGGGGGTATAAGAAAGTGTGACAGTTTGTGACAGGGGGGAGGGGGGTCAGGCCAAGTGTGACGTCACATTTTTAATATATTTTTAATTTTATTTCTAATTTAATTTTTTTAGTAAAACTTAATAGTTTTAAAAATAATTTTAAAAAAAAATTGTGAAACACTTGAATTAGTTTTATGTTCACAATTCCTCATGCTAGTTAGGACCGCTAATAAACTGTTACGGAAGTGTTATTATTTCTTTGTTGTCTGCTGCATAATTATATCACTGATAAAGAAATTTGGAAATTTTACTATAATACAAAAAATTACCGTAATTGAAGTTGCAATCCATCACTTCGTTAAAATAATATTGATGCCTTATTCCTTGCAACCAGTGCACCAGGAAGAAGTGCTTATAATCGCGTGGAACATCGAATGGCTCCATTTAGCAGTGAACTGTCTGGTGTCATATTGCCAAATGAACATTATGGCAGTCACTTTGATTCGCAGGGCAGAACAATAAATGAGTATTTGGAAAGAACAAACTTCAAGTTTGCAGGTGAAACTTTAGCTGAAATCTGGTCGCATGTGATTGTTGACCAATTTCCAACAGTTGCAGAATATATCAACCCTGTGAAATCTGAATTGGATGCAGCAGGACTGATGTTTAAGGATAAGAATGGTTTGACCATCATGTTCGCACCAGCCAATACTTCTTTCAAATTGTGAAATGTCAGGACATAAAATGTTGCAACAAAGTACGGAGCTCATTTTGCAACGTTTTACCTTCGAGATTATTTCCTCCTCCAAATCCAATCCCAATCAACCAAACAACTGATGGACTCAGAGCTTCAGAAAGAGCAGATGCAGATGCACATACATTTCCTTCATTGTTTGTTTGTGGCACAAACTCTCAAATTTGATGACATTATGCCAAGACCAACAGGAGTTTTTAAAGTGCAACCATATGATCTTTATTATCCATCTTTGCAGACCAGCATACATGATCGGATTTGCAAAGTGTGTCACTTATACTTTGCATCACAAACAATGTTGAAGAAACATACATGATAGCACAGAGCTGTTTCTATAACCTAGGTATATGAAGGGATTGTGTGGTTTGCACAATTCCCAGCCGCCTTTACTCCCCCAACATAAAGTCAGGTACCCATTTTAAAGCTGGGTGGACTTCGGAACTTTCACCAGGACCTGAAAAAGTCGTAAGTTTCTCACTGAGATTCCAACCCGGGACCCTCCGGTCGACAGTCGAGCGCTCTATACCACTCGACCACCCGTCCCCTAGGAGAATGTGCCAACCCCAAATTTTCCAGAATCAACTCAGATAAAACGCATTCGTCCTTTGAGAACCGCTGCTAGAAGGCAAAGAGAACTCATGGCAATTATTGGCAGAATGGAAAATGCACATTCAGAGGATGAAGTTGATCTGTCTGCAACTATCCTTCCAGGAAACGATGATGCGGAAAGATTTATGTCAGTCTTAACTATGGATGAACACTTCACCATGCATGGATGATGTCTAGTGAATATTTTTTTAATTAAACATAATTCACAGGCCCACTATAAACATATTCAATATAGCACCAGAGCTGCTCACATAATTTGTCAATCTGGTCCTCTTTTAGTGGCATTGATTTGTTTCCATTTTTATTATTTAATCACAGGTTGAGGTCAAGTTTCGCTAATCTACTTCTTATCCTGTGTCAATAGAATGCATAATCAAAGAATAACTGAGACAACTATTGACCATTAGTTATTCTACTATTAAACTCATTTAATAATCTGATATTTTAAGGTAGTTTGATAGTGAAGTGCGATTTAAGTTTTCGATTAAATTTTAATTAGTTCTTAGTTAAAAAAATTTTTCGAAAGTGTGACGTACTTAAGTGGGGGGGGGGGGTCCCGAGATTTGTGACACTTTGTGACGGGGGGGAGGGGGGTCAAATATCGTCAAAAATAGCGTGACGTACTTTTTGGACACGCCCCCCCCCCCACCATGTACTCAAAAAGAAATATTTTAAGTTAACAAAATATATTGCTGAGAAGAAAAATGCACATTTTCAGGGTAAATTTTTATGCCATTATATTATTATAAATTTAATTAATTATTTATTATATATATATATATATATATATATATATATATATATTAAGTTAAAAATGTTATTAAACATATTTGAAAAAACAAATAATAATTAAAATACTCTTTTGTCAGTGAACAGGGTTGAATAGTCCGGGGTCGAACTGTCCAGGGGTCGAAACGTCGCGGAGTCAAAGTGTCATGGATCGAAATGGTGGGGTCGAACTGTCCGGGGTCGAAAAGTCGTGGAACCGTTTATTGCTGTTGTCAACGTTTTTTTTCGGTGAGGGGTGGGGCGGGGGGGGGGGTAAAAGTAAATCTTTTATTTGGAAAATTGAGTAATTACATGTGAAATATTTTGTTAAATTGTTCAATGAAGTGGTCATCACTGATTTTCATTTTTATTTGTTTGTTTGTTTATGCAGCGGAAAGTTACTGTCCTCCCCATGTTGGACGCTATCCAGACAAATTACCCAGAGGAGGAAACAACTGGACCAATCTGCTCATTAATAATGTTTTCCCTTGCGATGGTAACATTGTCGGGTGGGAGTATTATAGACTTATACCTGAAGGTAAGGAGTTAAGGCATGACAAAATTATACATTTAAATAAAGTTATTTTAGGCCTGATGGATTTTTTCATTTTAAATCTTAAAATTTAGCTTTTTGTATTTTTTTTTTTATTCTCTTGAATGAATTTTATTTCAAAAGATCTTTTTCTGGGAAATTATTTTTCAGTATTTATTGTATCCACTTCAAGTTGCGATTTCTTCCTTGAGATTAAACAAAAAAAAAACAGCTACTATTACATTGAATTGGACATTTCATTAGTTTGACAGATTTAAGTGCTGTATTATAAATTTCCTTATTATGACATCATTTGATATAAAATCCCATTGTTTCAGCAAGGTCTTATAAATCACTATAATAATTATCAAAAATCTTTCATTCCATAAATGTCAGCATAACATTGTTATAAACATAGACACATTTTTTATCATAAAATAATAATTTGATTGAGCTAATTAGGATGGACTAAACTTTGGCATTTTTATAGAGATTTGAAGGCCTTCCCCCCACCACCACCATTACATCGCAACACTGCAAGGCCGTAGCCGGGGGGGGGGGGGCTAATTCTAAAAATCAAATTTTATTATAAAATACACTTCTTTATCATTATGTTCCAATTTTTTCTTATATAAAACTCTCCGCACAGCCCCCCCCCCCAAAAAAAAAATCCTGGCTACGGCCTTGCAACACTGTATTCATTAGTGATATCCAATCACCATGGTAGCTTGCAAAGGTTCATGTGTCTTTTCACTTCCTCCGTTTCCTGTTAATGTATTTTGTACTAAGTTCAATCTGCCTATTCTAATTGCCCTATCTTTATAGTTGTTAAGATTTAATAGAAATGCAATTTCCCATTCAGTTAAATATATAATAAACCAATGATAATCATGTTGAAGATAGGATGACAAGGAGATTCTCATGCATCACAAAATATCACTTTCAAAATAATTTCATTGTTGACTGTATTAGATTATTTCACCTTTGAAAGACTGACAACTTAACACCAGTTCTAAATTCAGTTATATGTGTATTGTATGTATATAACATTTAAGTTTATTTATATACATACAAAGTGTATTTTTTCTCCATAATTTTCAGGCTCAGCGTATGTTGGAGTGTGGAGACAGCATGTGGTTGATTCTCATTTTAATCTGATTGCTAAGACTGAGCTGCCATCAGCACCTGTAGGCATTCGTGAGGTGGATGTTAGCCCTATTCCTGTCAAGAAGGGAGACTTCATCGGCATTTTCTATCCTCGCTCAACTCATGAAAACGTTATAGCCCAGGCCCAGCTGGCCGATGATACTGTGTCTTCAAATGAGTTATATCAGAATTTTCATCTTGAAGTAAGTCCATTTGTACAAACATAATTTTATTCCCCAGTTATGATTGAATGAGTGCTATTTGTATGAGATGCTGTTATATAGATTTATTTCCCTTCACAATTGTATCCACTATACACTAATGTAAAAAGAGGAGGGTTGCATTAAGAAATAAACTAAAAAATTACATACCCAATTTTTAAATGAGAAAATAATGATTTTTTTAATTAAAATTTAAATTTTATTTAATGTTTTATAATCTAATGAAATTACATGAACACTGTCAATCAATAAAAACTGTGTGTTTATTCATGCCGTTGTTTGTATGTCACACCATTTACAGATCTATGATGAGGATATTCAGACACAAAATCTTATTAACCTTGAAGATCATGATTATAAGACAATCAATGCAACATTTTCACTTCGAGCTGTCATGGATTATGAAGTTGGACCAAATGTGGCTGGTATGTTTTCTGCCTGAAATTTTTTTTATTACAATTTATTTTTTACTCCTTAGTGTGTTATTATACATTGGACTGACTATTCACTAGACAAGAACTGTTTTCTAAAAGCCTGTCAATTTTTAATAAAAGGGCAAGCATGTGCCTATCACTTGAAATAGACGATTAAAAAAAAATTTTTTAAATTGAGAAGTCTATTACTTCCTACAAGGAAAAAGTGCCATTTTATTGCTCTGCAGATTAGAGCTGCAATGGGCTGTACATTTCATCCAATCCTACCTACTCCCATCAAAATCTGCTCACTCTGCACCTGCCCGGTCGAATTCTGTTCCATGCCCCTCCCATATAAACCCGTTCCAGCTGAAATAAACATAACCTCATGACAACTTGTTCAAACTATTTATAAACACATAGTATAAGTTTTAATAATAAAAAAAAAGAATCAACAAATTTATATTACGAAAAATGAATCAAAATCTATATTAAAACAAAAAGAATCATTAAATGAATGTAAAAAAAAAATTATTCATCCAATTAACATTATAACAGATGATGATGCAGCAAATCAATATTTAAAAAAAATTCAGAAGTTTATGTGCATTTAAAAATAAAAGGCTGTAAACTGTATCAGGAGCTAACTGTGATCATCTCTCTTTAAGTATACATCCTGCAGGAGAACATTTTTCTCTGTGATAGAGTGTTGATGCCAGTACATAGGAATTAGCAGAGTATTTTGAAAAATCTGTTCCATCATTCAATTACACACTGCTTCGGTGTAGACGTAGTTGGTAACTGGTAGTTTACTTTGGTTTGCTTAGGAAATACTTTGCTTGTTTACACCAGTAGGGTTAGGGTTATACTAAACGTCCACAACGAACTCTAGAATTTTTAATGTTTGTCTCTAAATGAGTCTGTGGATCTGTGATGCATCACACATGATAATCCAAAATTGTCACAACACTTTGGTCTTAGGTGAAAAGAAATATTATTATAACCGTGTGCAGCACAAATCTTGATATTCATTAATTCTGTCCTTCCTTTTGGATAATAAATATTTATTTTTTAGAAAAATATATTACACTTTACAAAAAAAAAATAATTTTGGCCCTATTAAAAATGGTATGCAGGCACAGGTTTGCCACTCATCACATTTGTTACCATTAATGAAACTTCTATTCTGAATTTTTTTTTTGGTGTTATTACGTATTTTACAAATTTCCTTTAGTGGTAACCAGACGTCAATGTGGTCCTGAAGAATTTGACTGTGGGGATTCATGTGTAAGCATTGATTATCGCTGTGATGGACAGCAGGACTGCAACAATAATGCGGATGAAATTAACTGTGGTAAGTATTGTAAGTTATGTAATATGTGTTCTTTTACACTCGAGCTCAGTCTGTGGATCTGCTTAATAACTTTATTGAATCTAATGAATACTTAATGGTTTTTAGTCATTGTCTTTTTTATATGTATGTGGACACCTTATTGAGTGTAATGTGTTTGTTGGGCTGCTTGGTTACTTTTTAGAGAATGAAAGATTTATACATACTTTTTAAAAATTCTTGTACTTTTTTTAAGTGCCAGTTATCACATCTCCTGAGCCATGCCTGGAAGGAAGATTCCGCTGCAATGATGGAACTTGCATTCCACGCTCTCTGTTTTGTAATGGTGAAAGTAACTGCCCTGATGGATCTGATGAGTTTTGCGGATGTAATTTGATTTCATTTTTCTTTCTATCCTTAAGACAAGAGTAAGGTGTTTCATTCTCAGTTTCCAACTTAGATGAACATGTAGATTGTTAGGAGAGTTAAGAATCTTAATCCTCCTGAATGAATGAAATTCTTGCCCATCTATCCAGCTATAAAAAGTAATGGCTGCTTTTTTAAAAATTGTCACCAGCTTGTAGAGAGGACCAATTTCAGTGCAAAAATGGTCAGTGCATATCAAGAGTTGATGTATGTAATGCTTTCCCTGAGTGTGACGATTATTCTGATGAACTTCCTACACTTTGCAGTAAGTTGTTAACCTTATAGTACAGAGGCTGTGAGATTTTTTAAATCCACAAATGGGTTTTTAAATTTTATAGAAGCCCCATACTATTAGCTTTTATAAATAATATATATATATATATGTATCATTAATTGTAAAAATCATTAGTGTGAAAGAGCTGAGAGTAGTAGAGTGTGGCCCAGACTGACAAGCTCTTTTTTTAAGCCCATGTCTCTCCTAGAATGAGTTGATAAGAATTCTGTCTTTGACTGTGTATTTGCATTTTTATGTCTAGATAAATGTTATTTGATTTACATGACGTTAAAATTATTAGAAAATTATAATAAGGATGCTTTTGCAGTCTCAACCTTTCCAACAGTCCCACCTGCTTGCCCTGCTGGTTATATCCGCTGTGCCGAAGGCACTTGCCTAGAGAGTTGTGAAGGTAGGTTCTGTTTCTTTGACTGTTGCCATGGGGGTAAGCTTACCGTTTGCTATCAAAATTTCTAGTTTATTTCAGTGCCGGCTTTAGGTATAGGCGATATAGGCAGCTGCCTAGAGCGGCATTATTTCAAGGAGCGGCAGATTCCAGCAAAATAAAATCAAAAATATAAAAATTAAAAATAAAATAAATGAATTTGAGAAAGTGTAGAATTAAATAAGAGAACAAAATTGATTAGAGTGGCGACAACAAACAAGTCACGTGGATTAACGCTCTATCTTAATTTATTACATCAATATTATGACATCACTATTTTCAAAATTATTTTCTTCTTTTGCATTGAACAAAATTAGATTCAGTTTCTGGGTGTACATGCGGCTGGGTGTTGTGCTATCCACACAATCCCTTTATATGCCATGGTTACAGAAACTGCTAAATGCCAGATATAAGTTATAATATTCGTTGTTTTCTTATTCAGCATGATCCAAAGCAAATCAAATTTGAGTCTAGTTATCCAAATGATGAAAATGGGAGACAATTTTCTAATTACCACTATACACCCAAACTGGCTAACGGAGAAACTTTAAAAAGGAAATGGTTGATGTATTCTACGTCAGTAGATAAGGTATATTGCTTTTGCTGCAGAATATCTAACAGGAGTAAATCTGCCTTAGCAACACATGGCAGTTGTGACTGGAAAAATATGTGAAGTATATTGCAGCATCATGAAAAATCTCCAGATCATTTAACCAGTTATCATGATTGGAAAGAACTAAAAATGAGGATAACAAATAATAAAACTATTGATGACGTGAATCAGCGCCTTATAAATCGTGAAGCGAAACACTGGAAAGATGTATTAGAAAGAATAATATCTTTGATACATGGAGTTCAAAATTTACCCCTGAGAGGGCAGTCTGATCGGTTATATACACCTCATAAAAGAAATTTTTTTGAAATTTGTTGAAGTTATTGCTGTCTTTGATCCGGTAATGAAAGAACATACAAGATGTTTTAAATCAGATGAAATTCATGACCATTATTTAGGAAAAAATATTCAGAATGAGATCATTCAACTGTTGAGTAAGGAGGTAAAACAGAAAATGATAAATGATCGAAAATGCAAAATATTACGCTATAGTTCTCGATTGCACACCAGACGCCAGTCACAAAGAACAGATGACAATGATTGTTAGATTTGTTACAACAAATGAATCGACAAATGACAAACCTTCAGAAGTTTCTATCAATGAACACTTCATTGGATTCATAGAACTTGAAAAATCTACAGGTGCAAATATGTGTAAATTTTACTTAAAGAACTGTCAGATTCGGGCATTCGTCTATATGATATGAGGGGACAATGCTACGATAACGGAGCGAACATGCGGGGAATACATAATGGTGTCCAAGCAAGAGTTAAAGAGCTAAATCGAAGAGCCTTTTATGTCCCATGCAATGTGCACTTGGTGAATGATGCCGTAAACTGTTGTTTGGAAGCAGTACGGTTTTTTTGAGGTAATTCAAAATATATACACCTTTTTTCTACATCAACACATCGCTGGAAAGTATTGTTAGAATATGTCAAAAACAAAGAGGCAGCAAGTTTAACTGTTAAAAATTTATGGGCAACACGCTGGGAAAGTCGAGTTAATGCTGTGAAGGCAATTCGATACCAAACAGTTGAAATTTACGATGCACTCGTTTCAATTGCTGATGACATTTCACTTTCTGGACCACGTGGAACCCAGTCCCTTGCAGAAGCTGAGGGAATTGCACAAAAAAAAACTCGATTTCAAGTTTATTTGTTCATTAGTGATTTGGTATGATGTTTTATTTGAGATCAATATATCTAGCAAAACATTTCAAGAAAAAGATCTTGATTTAAAGAAATCAATTCAACAATTGAATGCAACTAAAACTGTGCTCCAGAATTATAGAACAGATGAAGGTTTTGCTAAATCAATTACAACAGCTAAATCATTGGCTGAAGAATTTGATATTGAGTGCATTTTACCTACGGAAATACAAATAATATCTCGACTAAGAAAGGGACAATTTTACTATGAAGTTTCAGATGATCCAATTCTCAAGCCAGGAATGAATTTCAGAGTAAATTTTTTAACCAGATATTGGATTCAATCAGTTATTGATCGATGTATGCAGTTAATATCTCAAAGTGATTTATTTGGATTTTTGTATGACATTAAAAACTGGAGAAATGTGATAAAAGAGAGGTTTTCACAGATTGCATGGACCTTCAATTAGCTTTAACATTTGAAAACGAAGATTCAGCAGACCAGCCCCGTAGCCAAGGGGGAGGCACTGGGGGGGGCCGTGCCCCCTCTCTAGGTATGGAGTGCCCCCCGCTAAAAAAAAAGAGGAAAAAATAAAGTAAAGGTGCCCCCCTTGCTGGGTATTGGTGCCCCCCTGCTTACTTTGACCTAGCTACGGGCCTGCAGCAGACATTAATGCAACCGAACTGTGTGATGAATTATTGGCTTATACAAGGAGAATTACAGACAAACCAAGCCCTAGAGTTATATTAGACTATCTATGTGGAATGGGCTTGGTTGCCTAGAGTTATATTAGACTATCTATGTGGAATGGGCTTGGTTGCTCTTTTTCAGAATGTGTACGTGGCATTGCGAATTTTGCTTACACTCCCGATAACAGTGGCGAGTGCAGAGAAAAGCTTTTCGCTCAAACTCATAAAAATATATCGTCGTTCTACAATGTCTCAGCATCGTTTGGTTGGTTTTGCTACAATATCTATAGAGAAAACGATTGCAGAAGATCTATAGAGAAAACGATTACAGAAGATTTGGATCTGACCGAGGTAATTGAAGAGTTTGCCTCTGCAAAAGCTAGAAAAGCATATTTTTCTTGAATTCTCTTTAATCTTTTTAATGCTTAATAAATATGACATTTCATTTTTTTTTAAATTTTTCATTACTTTTTTAACTTTGCAAAAAAAAAAAAACTTCCTAAAATACACTACGCATACTTAAAACTCTTTAACTTTTATAAAGTTGCCAAAATTTAAAAATTTGTTATGAAGAATGAAGACCAGTAAAAAAACTATAAATCAGCCCCGTAGCGTGAAAATTCTACTGCAGGGGCCAGACATTCTGCAGCAGGGGCCAGGCAATAGCAGGGGGGCCAGGTAATACATTTTACTAAGTAGAACAAATAAGCAAGACGGGCCAGACAAAACGCAGGGCCCCCCCCTGCCCCCTCCCCCCGCACGCTACGGGCCTGCTGTAAATACATCATATTATTTTTATTTTCATAATTTGGATTTACATCAAAATAAATAGCATTTAAAGAGTTTTCTTAGAAAAATGAAACTAAAGAGGGCGGCATTTTTGTCCTTGCCTATATCACAAAAAAGGTCTAAGGCCGGAGCTGGTTTATTTTATTTACTTTTCTTCATTTAAATATGAAATACATGTATTAAACGATTTTGAGCCACCTTTCCTTATGACTCCATGGTATTGCATATTGTCAGGTTTATTTTATTTTGGAATAACTCTACAGAGAATATTAGGAGACTAATGTTACAAAACAGTAATGTACAAAAATTAACATTAAAGTTATGAGCTTCTTAACTTCCGCATAAATACTTTAATATATTTTGATTATTAATAGATTTTACTAATTAAAAGTCAGGCTAGGAATGGTCATTGTCTGATTTCTTTGGCCAATTAAAATTAATATTGAAAACGCCATCCCATCCATT
The DNA here is from genome assembly GCA_021962125.1 of Bulinus truncatus. Taxonomy (NCBI): domain Eukaryota; kingdom Metazoa; phylum Mollusca; class Gastropoda; family Planorbidae; genus Bulinus; species Bulinus truncatus. The sequence continues at coordinate 401,456 of JAGDYQ010000358.1, read as the reverse complement.
ATTAGCATAAACTTTTTTTGGAATTGGTGACATGTGGTCGTGCAGTGTAGAGCGCTCGACTGTCGTCCAGAGATTCCTTGGTTTGAATCTCGATGAGAATCTTGGGATGCTTTCAGGTCCTGGTGAAAGTCCCCAAGTCCACCTAGCTTTAAATGGGTACCTTTCTTTAGGTACTTCAATATTACTGTAAAAAAATATTATTTAACTCTTTGAAGAGGAAACAAGTTTGTTGGCTAAGTGACGAGGAAGGGGGCAGTGGGTTGTTGTACCAAAATAAAATTGACTTGAGTACCTTTTATTGGTTGTAGGAAAAGAGAAAGTGGGCTACTGTGCTGGCCGAGCTCATTCACCTTATGTTTCATGGCTACTAGACCAGGGGTGGGGATACTTTGTGAGTTTTGGCCACAATGGGGCATCTTATTTTGACCAAAGGGCTGGATCAAGATCTCATAGATGGAATTTTTACATGAACTAATATAAATCAAATGTAAACATCCTTGATGTGAATGAGTATATGGAAGTGTAGGGATAGATCAAACTGCATAGCTGGCAGAGGCATACCTTGGGTGGGGAGAGAGGGGTGCAAGTTCGAAACTCCCCCGGGCTCCAGCTTGAGGGGGGGGCCCAAAAAATTTTTTTTACATTAAATATTAAGTACATTATCTCATGTCATGGTGTCGAATGTCACAATGCAGGTCCCCCCCCCCCAAAGTAGCCATGCCCCCCGGGCCCCCAAATCACTAGCTTCGGCATTGATAACTGGTCATACTTTGTCATAGAGCTGCTGTTGACTGTCTACTTTTTTTTTACCTACTTGTACATGTATTGCATTGTATTGCCCCTTCTTTAATTCTTACACATTATACAATGGTTCTGAAAAACAATTGATCTTTATCTTAAAACTATTTAAAACAGGACCCATGACATGCTCTTCAGACCAGTTTCGTTGCAATGAGGGGTTAGACTGCTACCCTAACACCATGAAATGTGATGGAATGCCAGACTGTCCGGATGGAGCTGATGAAATAGGCTGTGGTAAGTTGTCATTGAAATAATTTCGACTGTTTAAGTTATAATTTTTGCTGTTCAACTGTCTGATTCAATGAATTTCTGAAAATAAAATAGTTACCAGGCCTCTACTTTACATTTTGATGCGGGTGACTCAGTGGTTCTTTTGGTTGTGAGCTTGATCTGCATGCTGTAATTTCCAGGTTTGAATCCCATTGTGTCCAGTCAACTATTGATGCTTTACATAGCACCTTCAAAGCCATTGTATGCTCAAATTAGGTGGGGATGAAAGAAGGGTGAATGGAGGTAGCTACAAAAATTATCCATTGGTTTTTTATAGGATCAGAAAGTGAACATTCAGTCTTTAGGGGTTTTTATGAAATGCAGACATTTTGAAACTTGAATGGATATTCTAAACAATGCACTAAATGCCTGTTAAAATTCTTTTTGGATTGAAATTAATTTTCACTCTTTTCTAAATTAGTTCATTTTTATAAATTCATAGTTAATCAAAATTTTATAAAAATGTTCACAGATCACTGACAATTATTAATAGTTTTTTTTCCCTTATTACATTTATCATGAGCTTTTAATAAGTTGTAAAAGTAAAAATTCCTTGATTTTTCAATTTTGATGTCATAATTAAAAAAAAATGTATTGCTGACAGTACTGTTTTAAAACTAGACGTAAATGTAAATAACAAAAAATTACAGCAATCTGCAGGACTACTTTTGACGTCATTCTGTATTGTGCATTTACTATTAATATTTATGCATGAATTCTTTTCACTGATCTTTGGAATGTTATGAGCTCAATATTTTTATGTTATGAGCACATTATTTTTAATGTTATGAGCACTTTATTTTTTCTTGCTAGCGGAGCATTGTTAGATATAAAAAACAAGTTAAATTTTTTTTTATTTCTCTTAATGAAATAATTCTAATTAGCCACTGGTCATTTGTGCATGTGAGTTATTTTAATCAGGCAATCTGCAATGCACCATCTTACAGGATTGTATATCACTGGACCTGGTGAGGCGTTAATAGGTGAAAGGGTCAGGCTGGTTTGTAATGTTACTGACAGTTTTGCTGCACCTCGCTACATCCACTGGTACAAAGATGGCACAGTAAATATATCTGCCTTGAGTGGTATTACTCGCAGCAGGATCCAAATAAGAAATTACAAGCAGAGGGATTATGGCCATTCCATTTCCGAGCTTTATATTTTGGAATCCGAGATATCAGATTCTGGGGTCTACACTTGTGCTATTGAACAGCAGGTTTCTGAAGGATACACTTTGATCGTGGTCACAAAAGGTTTAGAATTTATAAATATCTATTGTAAACACAGCTAATTTTTTTAATTTTCTCTTTACACGTGGAAAAATGAAAAAATTAAATATTTAAATAATAATATATTGTAAAAATGAAATAATTAAATATTTAAATAATATTATATTGTCAAATAAACCACAACTTTTTTTGTACATTAATTAATTAAGTTAGAGACATTGTGTAACTTTTAATTTATAAATCCATTGGACAAAGTTTTTAAATCTATTAAAAATTTATTTTTGCAAGTTACATTGAAAAATAATAAATTAGTCTCGTATAATTCATTATCTATTAAATACATTATTTATATAGTAAAGATTTAAAAGGTTAAAAATATAAGTTATTGGTCGAGTAATCAGCAAGCTATTTTTTTTAATAACTGATCAATCCAGTGTTTACCTGTGAAGAGAATCTTTACAAATGTAGAGGTGAGGAGCGATGCATTGATCAGAAGCGTCGCTGTGATGGCCGCCATGATTGCCGTGATAAAAGTGATGAAATGGAATGCTGTATGTACATGTAACCAAAATGTTGGCATCTTTTTTTTTCTTTCTGTAACTCTCTAAACTCAGCTCCTAGATAAGAACTGTTTAATTGATAAAAAAATTGTATTATTATGAATGAGCAATATTTGAAATTGTGGTTTACCCTTTCAAAACCATCCTTAGTCTGATTTAAGGCCAAATTATGGTTTACCCTTTCAAAACCATCCTTAGTCTGATTTAAGGCCAAATTATGGTTTACCCTTTCAAAACCATCCTTAGCCTGATTTAAGGCCAAATTATGGTTTACCCTTTCAAAACCATCCTTAGCCTGATTTAAGGCCAAATTATGGACATGAATAAAAACACAACACATAATAATACATTTTGTCACATCAATGAACTTGGAGATTAGTGAACATCGAAAAAATATTTAAAGCATAATTTCATACAAAATTTAAATTATAGACTCATTTTGTAACATATAACTTGATGTTAACATAACTAATTTTTTTTTTTTACATTTCAATCTCTATTATGATTTTTCTCAGTATTGTGATGATGCATGTGTTCATACCTTGGCATGAATTTTAATGTTATTTTTGTTGTGCATGGCCTTCATAGCATGCACAGTTCGTCAATTCCAGTGTCGCTCCGGTGGGTGCATTGATGAACGACGTAGATGTGACAATCATCCTGACTGCTCTGACAGATCAGATGAAACAGGGTGCACTAATAGTATGTCAGTTAAATTTGGCTTTTGAAATCCATGTGCATTGATGCATTTGTACAGGTGCCAGTGGGTGTATTAGTTGTTTTTATTTATTTTATCATTTCAAGCCATCATTTGTGCCCCATCTATTAATTTTTTTATCAGTGACATTATTAAACATCTTACAATTTGATTAAAGCTATACTAGCACCATTAAATATAGTTATCACTTTCTGATTGCATGCCTTAATAAACCAGGTGTGCAGCCATTCATTTTTATTTCATATATTGAATATAATTGTCTGTGACTGTCAGATTTGTTTTTTACTTTTGTGGTATAATTTTATGTGACTCCCTGTTGTTCTGTCAGATCGGTTTTCACTTCTATATCTTATCTGTGACTCTATTCTTCTGTCAGATCTGTTTTTACTTCCATCTAATCTTTTACTCTATTACATGTATTCTGTCAGATTTTTTGTTCTTCGGTCTTATACACATACTTATAAAAACAGAATAATTAACAATACTCTGCTTCAAAAGAATATCATTGAACAGTGCTTAACAATTGCAATAGGATAATTAGACATACTACCAGTGGAGTTATTTTTTTTAATCGGACGTTTACTATTGTTTGAAATTTAGAAACTTCGTGTGATCAATCATCTTTTACTTGTGGCAATGGCCGGTGCTTGGACTTCTATAACGTTTGTGATGGTAATAATGACTGTGGAGATAATACGGATGAAGTGAACTGTCCTGGTAAGTTGGTATCTCATTGCTGACTCTCTTTTTTGTGTAACCATTTATTAGAGAAGTGTCTTACCAAATAATCATGTTAAAGAGTGTGGCATGGTCCTGAATCTTTTAGATTTGGCCCTGAACTTTATGACCCATCACCTGCGCAAAATTTGTCAACAAAAGCAAACGAACAGTCCTTTGACTGAAAACATTGGGGCTTCTAAAAAATATTCAAAATACGTAAAATAGACACAAAAAGTATTGAAATATAAATCTGCCAAAAAAAAAAAATTTCATTAATATCTCTGGAAAATGGTCTATATATCTCAAACTGATTGAATATATAGTAGTATTAAAACATTGAAATTTGTTCAACATATATTTGAATTATATTATAGCATATACCTCAAACATCTTATTGAAAATATTTCAGCTGGATTCTGATTAAAGAGATAGGTGGATGAAATTTGAAGTTGATATTTTTTATTTTGCTTAATTTTTTTATTAAAAAAAAATTGTATAATGAGATTTAAACATTATGTTTATCAGTTTCATATCATATCAGGATGTAATCATAAATTTTGATTATTCAAATTATGTTTTTATAAAAAAAAATGGTAACTTTTCTAAAGATTTTGTAGGTTGCATTCTGAATTCAATCTTGCTATTTTTTTATCATTGTTGTGAAAAATATAATTGCACACCAGAATTTTTATTTGATTTTAATATTAGATTAGAATGCTGCTAAGACATGTAATGCATGTTTGATTAACTATATTATTAATTAACTTTCCTGATTTTGTTTATGTGATACAAATATATAGAACTTAATAATTAGTAATTCATAATTATACATATAGGAGTCATTTGAAAGTTGATACGTGCTTTTTTTTTAAGTTTATTATTAATATTAGACACAGCAAATTTGATTTGTTTCATTTGATACATGTAGAATTTTTTAAAATGTAAACTCTTGTTTTGATATCTGTTTATAATATACAAAAATCAATTGATAGGTAATGGTAAAAATACAACTATATTATTCAACTATCACATAGGTTAAAATGAGTTCAGAATGAATATAAATGATCATTACAGGTGACTATTCCCAGTTAAGCTCTGAATGCTGACAAAAGGTTAGATCCATGAAATTTCAGTAGCCTTTCTTTTCTACATTTGGGAGAAAAATATGGGAAATGACTTGTTGTGCCACAAAGCCCATTGATCACTGGCTGTGGTGGTTGGTAGCTGGACTCAAAGGAGAAAAAAAATCTCATCCTAAACGTGGTTAGGGTTATAGTTAGGGTTATAGTTAAGGTTATAGTTAGGGTTATAGTTAGGCTTATAGTTAGGGTTATAGTCAGGGTTATAGTTAGGGTTATAGTTAGGGTTATAGTTAGGGTTATAGTTAGGGTTATAGTTAGGGTTATAGTCAGGGTTATAGTTAGGGTTATAGTCAGGGTTATAGTCAGGGTTATAGTTAGGGTTATAGTTAGGGTTATAGTTAGGGTTATAGTTAGGCTTAGGAACATTTTGAATGAGAGATTTCTCTGAGCTCATGAACGTGATCTGTGTTTCTTTGTGTGTTTGTTTGTTTATTCACTGTGTACTTGTTGCCTCATCTAGTTGTCTGCTCTTGTTATTGATTCACAGATTGCCCTGCAGGGAAGTTCAAATGTGCCAACAGTGAGTGTATTGACAGTTTCCTGAAATGTGATGGATCCGATGATTGTGGGGATAATTCTGATGAAGAAGAGTGCCGTAAGTACCCAAGAAAACATTTCCTGCTTAATAGAACATTATTTTGATTGGTTGTATCTCTCCTTTGGTCATCAATATATGCAGACACATGTGTCTACAACCTATTCAATATAGGCAGACACATATGTCTTCAACTTATTCAATATAGATTGACACATGTGTCTACAACTTATTTAGTATAGACTGACACGTGTGTCTACAACTTATTCAATATAGACTGACACATCTGTCCACAACCTATTCAGTATAGACTGACACGTGTCTACAGCCTATAATGACTCGCTTGTGTCACCTCTAGTTGTTATTAGAAAGTTAAAACTAAAATTTTGTAAAGGCCCTGTCAGATTAGTGAGAAATCAAAGAAATCAAAATCCATAAATTAACATATTATAGAGATAGCTATTCAGATTTTTTTTATTATTGGACCAGCAAAACACAAAAAAAAACAACAAAAACCAACTGCTTTCCAGGAAATCTTAAACCTCATAATCAGTTTATTTTCTGAAAGAGGAGGTCATGAAAGAAAAAAGTCTAATCAGAAAAATGACTTTCTCGTTTTAAGCTTCTGAATTCAAAGAAGTTAACATCTTTATTACATAGAATAAGATTAATTCATTATATGTTATGTTAATTCTGGTAAGATATTTAAGGTGCATGCAAAAGGCAGAGTATAGCATGTTTTTGGATTGGGATGACCTCGCATGAAGTCAATGAGACACATTTTTCCAAATTTTATATAGTAAAAAATTACTTTAGTCAATGAAAGTAACCAAATACATGTAATTGAAAAAAATTACACAATGTAAGCCTCTCAAAATTAATGTAAGAGCCGTGAATTACTTGATTCTTTTCCTTGAACTCCTCATGGAGCAAAGGGCCTCTGCAACCACCACTTTCCAGTGCACTTTGAGCCCTTTTTCAATTTACCCCCCCCCCCCCCACTCCCATGTCTGGTTGCAACTTTTCATCTCCCGCTCACATGACCTTCTCCAAGTGGTCTTTGGGTGGCCAACCTTTCTCTGGCCTTGTGGGTTCCACTGCAGAGCCATTTTTTTTTGAAGTCTTCTGGAAGCTTCCTGGAAGAGTAAGGAGGAGGGTTAGGTGTAGGGCTAGCAACCCAACCCTGTAAAAAAAAACCCAACCGCTAAAAGAAACCAATGCAATACACAATAACAAAATGGAAGAGCCATAAGAGACACATTTGGTCACCAACTGCTATATCAAGAGGAAATATATATATATATATTATATATAAACCAGGGAAATGAATTTATGTATCTGATCTTGATAAAATGATATGAGTTTTGGTAGGCCAGAATTTTGTTTGGGCTGTTTAGTTTCTTGGTTTGATTAAGAAAAATTATGAATAGAGAATCTCTCATTTACAATTTATATGTGGGCATAAGAAGAAAATAAGTTTTAAAAAATGGAACAAAGTGGTATTTTTATTTGTTACAGTTTTACTCAAGCAGTTTTTGTATGAAAAAAAAAATGATAAAATTTTCAGGTTAAAAGAACATTTAAGTAGTTGGCATGAAAAAAAAAATGATAGCATCAAAATACAATTTTGAACGTTTTAAATATTTCATACAAGTTTCAATACTTTTGACAATTTTTTTGTTTATAGCTAACCTGTGTAAAATGGTTTACTAAGTTAAAAATAAATTTTGTATTCAAAAGCTGGTTGTCGAAGTAATCAGTTCCAGTGCAGTAATGGTGCTTGTGTAAGCGCAAGTGCTAAATGTAACAGAGTTAGAGAATGCGCTGACGGATCTGACGAGCTGGATTGTGGTAAGTGGATTTTGATATGTAAAAGAAAATGACCTCTTTTTATTTTGCAAATATCATGGCTTTTTCTAAAGGCTTTTTTTTAAAAAAAAACTCCTATCCGTGGTTTATCGGATCTAATAGATTTTAAACATCCTATCCATACAGTGACTTAACAAAAAAAAAATAATTATTATTGAAATTAAAATACTGTCATTTATTACTCAAGTTTTATCATTCACAATGATTCCAATAAATTTGTACAATCCTTTTTTTTGTTTTTTTCTATTTCACCTTAAAATTAAATTTTACAACTTAGTTTATCCCCACATAACAATATCATTTTTTTTTTTCAGACTGCACTAAAACTGAATTCAGGTGTGCCAATGGTCAGTGTATACCATTAGAGGACATGTGTAATAAAAGACCAGACTGCTTTGACAGATCTGATGAAAGTGACTGTCGTGAGTATCTCAGATACACAAATGTTACAGGGGGGTTTCAGAATGTAGTTGAAATTGAATCTGCTAATTCAAGAGTTCCCGCGGAAATTTTTTTTTTTTTGGTTGAGTTTGCTAGTCATAAAATTTAGAAAAGCTTTGCATTTTGCTAGTAAAATGCAACTTAATTTTTGCTCATTCTTTCCAATTCTTGAACTAATTAGACAAAACATTAAGAGAGCAAAATACATTCCCTGTAGTAGGTAATGTTTCATCTATTATTACCCATATTTATTCACTTGAATTAGTTTTAGTTTATAATTGTTTTTTTTTTCTCTCTTTATTTTCTGTCGAAGCCATTTATTCAACCTTAATTTATTATTTTATATAATCAATTCCACTTTACAGCCATTGTTTGTAGTGATGATGAGTTCAAATGCGCTAACACTGAGTGTATTGACAAACGTCTGGTGTGTGATGGTAGCAATGATTGTGGAGATAACTCTGATGAACAAGACTGCCGTAAGTTTTACTGTGCTTATGAATATTTTATGCAGCATTGATTATCTTGATGTTAGCCTGAATCATTATTTATTAATTTCAAATTACCTTTGTCCTAAAATGAATCTATTTATGTGAAACTCAGATGGTGAAATAAATACTCAGACCAACTATTTCAGACTTTTATCAGACCAGCTATCTCAGACTTTTATCAGACCAACTATCTCAGACTTTTATCAGACCAACTATCTCAGACTTTTATCAGACCAGCTATCTCAGACTTTTATCAGACCAACTATCTCAGACTTTTATCAGACCAGCTATCTCAGACTTTTATCAGACCAGCTATCTCAGACTTTTATCAGACCAACTATCTCAGACTTTTATCAGACCAGCTATCTCAGACTTTAATCAAACCAGCTATCTCAGACTTTATCAGACCAGCTATCTCAGACTTTTATTCTTACGATTCTGGCTCATGTCCTATCTTCGTCAAATCTGTCCAAAACAAACAAAAAACAGATAAAAACATTTTTATAAAATTAAATCTAATTCAGGACGATTCATATGAGAAACTGAACAGAAACTACTCATCATATTGGTTATGCCTTGAGGTCTCCTATAAATATCAATTCTATTAGCTTATCAAATTTTAAATTTAACTTGATCTATCCTTGATGATAATATTCTGGCTCATTTATTCACATCTTTCAAGCCCATCAAGACAAAAATCCACTTTCTCTTATCTATCACTAGCTGGGGGGAATTATAATTATTTGAGAAGATTGTTGAGAATTAATAACTCAGATATTTACATAAAGTTTAAAATGTACATTAAACTTAGTATGTTTTTTTAATTGTTACCTCTTTGTATTAAAAACTTTTTTTTTTTTAACAAAACTTTAACTGAAAAATTTTTCTCCCAAAGGTGGCTGCTTAAGAAATCAATTCCAATGTAAAGATGGCTCATGTGTTAGCGTATCTGCAAGGTGTAATAGAGTCAGAGAATGTCGTGACTATTCCGATGAGTTTGATTGCGGTAAGTTTTGATCTAAGTATGAGATGATTTTGTTTGTTAGGAAATATTGTGAGGGTTCCTTATGTAGGCTCATCTTAATGGTAGGCCTCTATTAACTCGTAGAACTTTTTTATATCTGAGTAAAGAGTATGTTGTGCCTGGATAAAAATGTTGCACTTTTTTTCCCATTCGTCCTCTCAGAATCTGTTTGTCATTCAGCATTTTTGTATTGTTGTTTTAGCCCCACTGAATAAGCGAAATAATTCAATCCTATTTAAACCGTTAAATACTTAACCAAAAAAAGGAAGTTCTCACTGACTATGTAAGGCTTTGAGGGTAGGGTGCCCTAGTTTGACCCCCATTGAAAAAAAATGGCGTAAAACCGCTATGGTGGTTTGGTCCTAAATAAAAAAGGTTTATGTAATAAGTGAATGGCTATAAAGTAAGTTACATATATTCAATCCATTAAAAACTGAATTCATATTCAATCAGTAAGAATATAAATATGTAGTTGTACTGTTAGTACAAATGAGGTCAATGTGAGAAAAGGTGGCAACCAGTGAAGGTTATTTTTCGTTCATTTATAGCTTTTAGGCTATATGTAGAAATAGACACGTATAATGACATACTCAGATAATCTCAAAGTTGGAACTATTTTTTTGTATAAATAAGTACAGAAATTTTGCAAAGATTTTGCAGGGTACTTCTAGAATATACAATGTACAAGTTTTTATTCTCATTTTTTTTAATGATAGCAGAGGCATACCTTGGGTGGGGGTCGGGGGGGGGTCGGGTCAAAATTCGAAAATCCCCATGGGCCCCAGTTTGAGGGGGTCCCCAAAAACTTTTTTTTTTTTGCATTAAATATTAAGTATATTACTCATGTCATGGTGTCGAATGTCAAAATGCAGGGGTCCCTAAAGAGGCCAAGCCCCCCCCCCCCCGGGCCCCATATCCCTGGGTTCAGTACCGAATGATAGTTCATTTTTAATTACAGTTATTGGCTTTAAAATTGTTTTTTTACTTCTATTTTTTAGAGTGCACTCCAGCTGAATTTAGATGTGCCAATGGTCAGTGCATATCCTCAGAGGCTGTGTGTGACAGAAGAGGAGACTGCTTTGACAGATCAGATGAAAGTGATTGCCGTAAGTATCTTTGACTATCAGAAGTTGGATGTTGTAGGATGGAGTTGAAATGATCCTACTATACCAACCACCGCTGTGAAAATATATTTCTCATTGAGTTTGCTTGTCAGAATACATGTATTTACAAAGGTTTTACCTATGCAGACTTTATTTCTGATCAGTTATCCCACAATTTAGCATCTACAAATCTCCTCTACTGTTATTATAGTATTGTAGCAACCTGTCTTATTCATTATCCTTTTAAACAATCATATTTTAAATTCAATACAAAAAGTTTTTAGCCTGCTTTCTGAAAATATATTAGTAAAACATTACTTATGTAAACTTGGATTAAATTGAGCTTTTTTTAAAAAAATTGCAACACTGTCTATGACATGTGGTTAATTTAGAATATCAGTGCTTTTAAAGCACTATATGTTCAAAGAGACGATTTTCTATTTTTTTCATAGCTGCCTGTCGCAGAAATGAATTTGTGTGCGATGATGGTAAATGTTTTGACAGACGTTACAGATGTGACAGAGTTAAGCATTGTGATGACTTTACTGATGAATTCAACTGCAGTAAGTTTTCCAGAAATTCAGTCTACTCATCTTTTTAATTTCTGCTGACAAATTGTAGTCAAAGAAATAAAATTATTTCCTTTTTTTTTTTTAACTTTTAATGGTTTTCAACAAATTAAAAAAAATACAATGATCAAAGTGGAAAATTAAAATATTTTGTTATTTTAGTCCATACTTTAGGCATGGCCAATACATTAATCATTAAAAATAAAATTGTTTTTAATCTTATATTTTGGGAAAAAAGTGATGAAAACTCTTTTTACTCAGAAATAAAAAAAAATTGAAGACATTTTTTAATAATTACATTTATTTATTCCATGAACTGCAGCTTGTAACTCCAACGAGTTCAGATGTGCCAATGGTCAGTGTGTGCCATCGAGTGCTCGTTGTGACAGGAGTCCTGACTGTTATGACGGATCAGATGAAGGGGATTGCTGTAAGTTTATATTTCTATCTATTATGATCATGTTTTATTCTAGCACCATCATGATTGATGAGTCGTTATCATTAGTCCCACTTTTTTCATCATTTTTCGCACTGCGTTTCATACAAATAAATGTATTTATGATTATAGACTTTTTCTATTCTTTAGCAGATGTAGACTAATTATTATTTAGAATGTTTGAAATTTGCTTAGTTGATGATTTTGTTCAGTGTTTTTATAATGTTGCCTATATCATTGTTTTAATTTGTGTTGTTGTGTACAGCACATATTCCCAATTTAAGAGTTGTGTCATTTTTTCAAAGAGATATTTTATAAACTGATGAGACTTTTCAGAAATATTTTAAATTCAAAAGTTTAAAATCTATAACCTTGGGAAAGAAAAATGATCTAAAAACAAAACCTTGAAATATTTCTCCCAGTGCCAACTTGCAGGGATGACCAGTTTCTTTGTGACAATGGCGACTGCATAGATGCTAGACGAAAATGCGATGGCAGAGATGACTGTAGGGATAACTCTGATGAAAAAAATTGTCGTAAGTACTACATTCATTTTATGTGTGAAACACGAATCTATTTTTTGTGTGTATTATACCAGAAAATAGTTTATGGTGTAATGGGGATGAAGATATTTAGTCAGGGATTTTAGCCAGTACGATATTTGCAGAATAGCATGATAATTTATATTCTTTCTAATGATACATTGATACATTGCAATATGTTAAAAATATTTATGTGGATACTAGTAAGATCTTGAACAAAGATAATCAAATAGACTCATTCCGTGTCAAAAATTATTTACTTGAAACAGAGGTAAAGAATAACACATGAATATGTTGTCCTGCTAAACTTATTTATTAAGATTAGCAGTGTATTATTTTTAATGATATGCATGCTACTTTGAAAACAATGTTTTCAACAGTTGTAGATAAAATAAATGATTAAGCTTTTTTAAAAAAAACACTTACATACAAAGGAAACATTCTAGGAACAATAATTCAGATTTGATTTGAAATACATGTACAAACTGTTGAAACAGTTTTTTTTACTACATGCTGAAAAGTAAAAATATTATTTTCTGTCTTGCATTAGTTCATGGACATTTCTCATTAATCACTTTAAAAAAAAATCTGTGTCTATGTATACAGATTAATAATTAAAGAATAATGTTGACATGCATAATTTACTGTGGCTCAATCTCTGTAACTAAAAATAGATTTTTAGAAAATCTATTAGACTTCTTTGGACGATTTATTGACCAACAATTTAGATGGGATTTTCTTTTTTTAAATTTAACTTTGCCATAGATGTTGAGAGCATTTGTTTTTATAAAATAATTTTTCACCTTCATATTTTCTTTTGCTTGTACTGGGCATTTTCCCCCCCACTGTGGCCCAACCTTTCAGCTTTTAAATGTATGCCTGGCCAGTTCCGTTGTTATGACGGGGGTCAGTGCATTGATGCAGGTTTCAGGTGCGATGGGCGCGTAGATTGTTCAGATAGGTCTGATGAAAGAAATTGTCGTAAGTCTCAACTGTTTTACCTTGGATTCTTTTTTTTTTTCTTTTAACAAATCATTTTAATGTGGATTAACTTTTTTTTTAATTATTTTTTTTTTAGAATTTCTTTGCTTTGGTCGCAGTATTTTTCCTTTCTCTTATGTTTTGTGCTCCACTATTAAGTGTTTTTATATTTTTTTTTTTTAAATAAAATAATAAAACATGAATGAAGAATAAGCTTTCTAAAAAGAAAGCTCAAAGAAAATGTTTATGGAATAAATAAAAATATGTATGCAACAGTTCAATACTTTACTGCTTACTTTTCTAACTGGTCAAAACTTTTCTGGTTTTCAGTCTAACTTAAGTTTATTTTCTTACAATTCTTTATTATTTGCCTTAATGTTGGCTTGATCATTTATCATAAAAAAAAAGAGTTTTTATTTCTTAATATTTTTATCCATTTTTTTTTTTGTGAAATATTTTACTTGCAGGTATTTTTTTTGGTTTAATTTACTTTTTTTAGTTTGTTAACAAGAGAAATTCAGTTTATACGCTTCAATAATTTCATTTTAGTTTTCTATCCTTTTTTACTTGAGTATTATTTTTCTTTATTAACCCAATCTATTCATTGTAAATATTTACACGCTACATTGTTTTAGTGATTATTATAAATATCCAAGCCTGCAATGCAAATAAATGTAAATTGATTATGTAATTTTTTATAGAAAAAAAACACATTGTTCACCCAGTTTTAAATTAATAAATGAATTACGCAGTTGCATAGTAGATTGAACAATTGTTTGGGTTACGCATATAGTATAATAAACATTTGTAGCTTTTCTTGGATATATAAATTTTACATGCTGCTGATAGTCTCAAGGAACTCTGAACTTTGGTTGGTTTCATGTTAATAGCTGTACTACTTTCTTTATTCAGGGTAGCCTATAAATATTGTTACTATGAGTACAAATGGTGCATTTTCTTTTAAAGAGTATTTTTTTAAATATTTGAATTTTTTTTTTTATGTTAAGTCCTGCACCTTATTGGTAGTTATTTATGGGACATAAATACAAGTAAACATTAATTTTTAAATATGTACCAGATAAATGTAGGTTAAACACTTGAAAAGTGTTTTAGTTTGATCTTACAGAACAGAATTTTTAGTAAAAATAAGTAGGTATTTCAGCTGATTAGCTTTCTTTCAGCACGATGCCCTGCTAATAAGTTTCAGTGTGACGTGCGACGTTGCTTGGATATGAGAAGCGTATGTAATGGTCGTAGAGAATGTGCTGATGGCACTGATGAATTGAATTGTCAACCTCGTAAGTTGTGTTTCAGATAATGATTTCACTTAAACCCTGGCTTTGCTGGCAATTAATAACAAACTTGGCTGTGTGTATTCAAAGAAGGGGAAACCATTTTGATGTGTATTCAGATTTACTTTTGTATAACCTTTCACTAAAATAAATTTGTTTTCAATTAACATTTATTATAAATTGTTTGACGATGTAGCTGAAAATATATTACTGCTAACTAGCTAATCAATTAACTTTTAGGCTAGTCATGTTTTTCTTAGTGCTTGTATCATATACAATTTATCATTTGTTTTATATTTTTTATCAAAATGTTATTTTTTATTATATTTTTGACATATATTCCACTCATGTAAATATTTTCATATTTAAGGTGTTGTCTATCACTGCTGTGTTGATTTCATATTTTCGTGTCATTAATTTCTCACGACTTAAACATTCTTAACTGGTTTATTTCAATATGAGATTTCATCAGGTTTTTAAGTGAGCTGATATGAAATAAAATATATTCGTTTTTTCAAATTTAAGAAACTAAACAATCAAATGTACTCGTCTTTCTTAAATGCTAACATTTTTTTTATTTATTTGTTGTATAGACATGCATTGGTGTTGTGTTTTGGATAAATTTTGCACTTCGCAGCTGATGAATACAGTGCAAAATTTTTCTACATTGGTTTCATTTCAAACACTGTTTTGCTGCTCTACTAACACTATGATAAAAATTGTTTACAACATTTGGGTGTTATCATATTTATGATTATATTGTACTAAAAATTTTATTTTAATCTTATACATAATGCTTAGAAAAATGTAACCTAAAATGTAAAATTCAGTCTTTTTTTTTTTTCATAAGGAAAAAGTAAGAAACAAAAAAAACTTGAAAAGAAAATGAACATCATTTTGATTATCTTCAAGAAAAAAACACATAACCACATTTCTAAAATATGAATGGCAATCATCTATCATCATATTCATACATACTAATTTCTGATAATAAATACTTTTACCAAAGATTCTAAGGTAAACTACTGTAGCGATGGCCATGACGAGATAAATTGCCGTAAGCAAGCAATAACACCAAAAATAAAAACTTTGATGATGTACTTTTTTTTAAGAGCCCTCCTTACTTTTCAACCAGCTTTAGTTTTATCAGTGTAAAAAAAGGAAAATACCAATATCTGTTCATTATTCTTTCAATTTAAAATCAACTTTATCAACACCGGCACAAAAGTCATATTCATCTTATTTTATAGCTTGTAGATCTGGGGAGTTGTCATGTGATGGACAATGTTTTCCATCAGACCGCAGATGTAATGGACGACTGGATTGCTCTGACGGGAGTGACGAACAAGGCTGTGGTAAGGGAGCTTACATTAAATATCCCTTAACTCTAGCTGAAAGGCATAACACATTAGCTCTATCAAAGTACTTGATTAAAGATTAATATTAAAAGTAATGGGCGACAGGATTGCTCTGACGGGAGTGACGAACAAGGCTGTGTTAAGGGAGCTTACATTAAATATCTTACAATTTTAGGTTAAAGGCAAATCACATTTATTTTAGCAGCATACTTTTTTTTAAAGATCAATATTAACTTTTCTGAGTTCATCTTTTCTTTAGGAGTTACTATCTATGTCAGTCCACAAGAGATGAGGAAAAGATATGGCACCAGTGCTTCATTTGTTTGTACTGTGGTAGGGGATCAGCCATCAAGAGTTGTCTGGATCAGAAGAACAGGAGGTGTAAGTGGATGACATTCATTTATTTGTGAATCATTATTAATTCATAGTCATATTTAATTCAAATTGTAGCTTTGTTTTAACTTAATCTGTCTGAAATGCAAAATGGTTTGAAATGAAAAGAACTTGAAACCCAAAATGCGTTCTGTGGTAGGGAATGAATTAACTCTATAAATGGCATTAAAAAAAAATATAGTAATCAGAAGTCTTTTTTTGCATGAAAATTTTATATTTCAGAATAGATATGGCCAACTTTACTAAAAAAAAAATCATAAAGACTAGCTTTTTAAAAAATACAAACATTTTTATTTATAATCAGGCTATGCCTCCTCAAGCTGTAATTAGCACAAGTCGCCTTTTGATTCCTGACTTGAAAATTGAAGATGCTGGTGATTACGTGTGCCAGGCTTTTGGTGTTTTTGGAAAAGTTGAGGCTCATGCTCGCCTTGAGGTAGAGTTTGGTAAGTGCTCATCTTAGAAAAAATGAAAAATATTTATTAGAAACATTCATAAGTGCATTTTGCACATAATAATTTCAAATATTAAGAAACTATCCAAAGCATCTTCTTGTACACTCTTGACAACAGTTTAACATGAACTATCTAGAACAATGTTTTTTCACCCATGGGTCTCAGTTACTTAAAAAGAGAACACCATTAGTTTCTAAACATTTATCATTTTTCTTTTTGCTGAAATTCAATTATGTAGAGGAGCTTAAGATTTTTTTTTAAATTTCTTTTTGTTGAAAATAAGTTATGTAGAGAAGTTAAAGATAAAAAAAAAATTATTTTTTTTCTAGAACTGTACTAATTGTCCTTTAACCCAACGGACAGTACTCTTAATAAAAAACAGATTAAGTAAAGCTGGGAAAATTGTAAAATGGCAAAATTTTTTTTCACAATTTTTTTAAAAGTCACCTTTTTAAGTGACATACATTTTCGTATTGTTCTTGTATGTGTGGTGATTTATGTCTGCAATTTTTTTTTTTTAATTTCAGTCGGACCTCCTCCTGCTGGCAATGCAACTGGTGGTCCTTGTACAAATCAAGATGTCCCCTGCAGCAACGGAAGATGTGTATATAAAGGATATTTCTGTGATGGTGACGATGACTGCCAAGATGGCTCTGATGAGCGCAACTGCCGTAAGTTATTTTTAATATTCGGTTACACTGGTTCTTTTTTCACGTACAGAGCAGAATATTTGAAATATCGAATATTTAATCCTCATGCTAGTTAATTTATCTATTAAAACTGCTTATGATAAGGAGATTTTAGCAAACAGTTTTCACATTTCCAAAAGATAGGAACATGTACCCATATTTTTGTAACTTTTTAGCATGGTATTAAATCATACAACTATTTGTGATGAAATAAATTAAAGAGCCTGTTTGTAAATTACTTAAGATACCTTAAGGTGTGCTGTCTCACTGAATAGGGTCAGGGCTAGAATATCTAGGACCCCCTGACAAACTATGTCCAATGGAGCCCTTCAATTCCCCTCCTGCCATACTTTCCCAGCTCTGTTGCAGTTAATTTTAATGAATATTAAAAATTTAAAAGTGGAGCAGGACCTTTGATGTGTATGGGCTTAGTCCCACTTCCTGCGGCCATGCAAAGAATTTCAAGACAGTTAAAAACAGGTTTTGATTTCTATTATTGTTAGTTTTATTTTATAAAAAAATATTCTGAATTCCAGCAACTCTGCCTTGTGAGCCCAATGAGTTCCGATGCAACAATGGTCGTTGTGCCATGAAAATTTGGCGTTGTGATGGTGACAATGATTGTGGTGATAGGAGTGATGAGCTGGATTGTGGTGAGTAGACTGCAATTCAATATCGGTCTGTGTGTACATTTAGCTAAAAATTAGAGTTACTGTTTGATTGATTTTTTTTTAATAGAAATTAATACATAATTTAAAAAATTTAGCAAAATTAATGCAAGTTTAATTGACACAAATTAATTAATGTATTATTTGTATTAAAACAAGATTGCGGCTTCCAAAGAGCGATTTTCTATTATTTATTGCTTTTGTTCACAAAATATTGTTAAATTGACTGTTGTGCAGATCTTTATAGTACTTTTACCTTAATAGAATTAAGAAATGACAATACTATGATTTTATGTAAACTAGACAGTTTCTGTATTTGCATATTTCTTACTTTTTTTTTTTTATCTTTTCTGAATAATTTCTGTTCATAGAAATTTTTAACAAAATTTTTCCCTGCAATTCTGAAACAACAGCATTTGTATAAAAATGAATGCTTTTAGGTGTTGCCTTAAAAAATTTAATTGCATAGATTTATTTTTTAAGGCATTAAACATGCGTTAATTGCAATAAGCAGAAGCCCTATAAAAATAGCTAATTGTTTATGGTGGGATCAAAAAAAAAACGATATATGAGAAAAGCAAAATTTAAATGGATACTATCTGCTTGTGAAAATAGTTTACTGGTCTAGGATTTCCCCCATTCAAAGACATGGTAATGAGTGCTTTTTTTCTACAATCAGTACCAAGAAATTGATCCTCTATGTGTTGAAATCATAATTTTCTCTTGAAACTAAACCAAACATTTTTTTTTACTTGATTTACTTTTTTGGCTATTTTACAATTTTCCCCAGCTTTACTTAATCTGTTTTTTTTTTATTAAGTTCACTGTCAGTTGATGTGTAAACTTATTGATATTTTGTGTGTGAATTTTTTTGTGTGTGCCATACAATATAAGTATGTTTATTTTACAACTGTTATACATTTTTTTCTCAGCTGATCAAGAGCCAGGCAGTCCCTGCAAAGCTTATGAATTCCAGTGTGCTAGCGGAAGCCAGTGCATTCCATTTGGTTACCAGTGTGATGGGGAGAATGACTGTTTTGACAGATCTGATGAAATTGGATGCAGTTAGTGATGAATTTTTACTTTTTTGTGCATCCATCAAGAAATAACTATTTGATTACTAATTTTTTTTACCACCAATTGAATTGGGAATTTTTTTTTTTTTCAACTTTTTTCAAGCCTGCTTTTTTTTGTTTAAATTTGGTAACGCAGTGGCTACGGTTTGGTCTGTCCGAACCCGTATTTTTTTTTTTCGGGTACCAGCCATAGATATTGCTCCACACCCTAACCCTATCCCTAACCCTAATCCTAAAAAAAAAAAAATTATATATGCCATATTCCTTATACCCTAATATAATGGTTTTGGCTGGTGCCGGAGCCACTGCGATTTGGTAATAAACTGTAAGTTTGTTGAGTAGATAATTTTATCTGCATGAAATATTTTGGTGTTCTTTTTATGATGATTATTTGAAATGAGTTTTTTACAAACACAAGCAATTTTTATTTCTTCTTCCTTCAGCCAAGCCGGTTATCAAAACTCCGCCACTGCCAGAGATAACTGTGGAGATCAATGGAACTTTCACAATCATCTGCGAGGCCATTGGTGTTCCCACTCCTCTCATTGTGTGGCGTCTCAACTGGGGAAACATTCCAACGGGTTCCAGGGTGACAGTGACCAGTGTTAATGGCTATGGTAACCTCACCATACGCAATGCTGTGCCAGAAGATGCTGGTGCCTACACTTGTGAGGCCATCAATAACAGAGGAAGTATATTTGCTATTCCTGATGCCAACATCATTGTGAGAAGTGAGCCCTTTGTCATATTTTTAATTACTAGCTTAAGCCTGCAAAATCTATTGCAAAATGTGTGTTGTTATTTAAAAGAATATGAACTTTGAGATTATTCTGTCATGAATATGTAATTAAATGGGTCTTTTTATCCTATCTATTGAACAAAATTAAGAAACTTTATTAGTTCTAAAATATTTTTTTTTTTTTTAAACAAAAGGAACATTTATTTTCTATGAATAAAACAATCAATTATTTTGCAAGTTGTTTTTTTTTTTTTTTTCAGAAAATAAAGTTGTGTCCCCAGATTTAATGTTTTTTTTAAAATTCAAAAAATTTATTATAATTTAAAAAAAAAAAAACAACAAAAAAACTACTTGTGCATAATTTTGTAAATGAAACTTTTGAGTCAGGTGATTTTCTTTTGACAGGAACATTTGGCGTCTGCAGAGCATCAACTTTCAATGCAGATGCAGTCAGCGAAAATCAGTGTGTGAAATGTTTCTGCTTTGGTCAGACTCAGACTTGCTACAGCAGTAACTTACAGATATCGCAGGTAATCAGATCATACCTGAATTTGATCTTTGATCATTAAGATATTGTTTCACTAAACATTTTAGTAGCGAATGAAAATGGTTTGCTTCAGATCATCTTTGGTCAGCATGTCAGAATGTGACCTGGTAGCAGCCAGAGTCAGGCCTGTACTCTGGTGACCACCCAGTCTTCCCCAGGTTCCTATAGCTTCCTAGGCATTTATGTGGATGCTATAGCTAAGACTGTGATATATATATATATATATATATATATGGGTTTATATAAAATGGGAACCATAGAACTTCTCATGCATCTCATGCTTTAACTGCCATATGTTAGGGCAGCACCCGACAAATAATTAAAGTCATAAAAAAAAACTGTATTGCGGGATATTTTAACTACATATACTATAAAGCTAGTAAACCAGTGTTTAGAAGCTATAAAGCTAGTAAACCAGTGTTTAGAAGCTATAAAGCTAGTAAACCAGTGTTTAGAAGCTATAAAGCTAGTAAACCAGTGTTTAGAAGCTATAAAGCTAGTAAACCAGTGTTTAGAAGCTATAAAGCTAGTAAACCAGTGTTTAGAAGCTATAAAGCTAGTAAACCAGTGTTTAGAAGCTATAAAGCTAGTAAACCAGTGTTTAGAAGCCATAACGTTATACACGTATGTGTTTAAGAATCTAAAATTTTTCCAGCTTATGCTTTTTTTTTTTGGGCTAAACTTGTGGTGGCGATTTTGCTACATGCGGTCTTACAGTTTAACATCCCTGTTTTTAGGACATGTGAGGATTTTCAATGAAGATTAGAACATTAGTTGGCGTAGATCACCAATCAAAGTTTGACTGGTGTCTCACATTGTTGACCAACTAGAGTAATTATTTACCAAAGACTGCTTCACAGCAAAGTTCAATACAGCTACATGGCTGAGCAATAACCTAATAAATGGAATAGGCCCCAGGGTGAGAGGCACACAGCTACATGGCTGAGCAATAACCTAATAAATGGAATAGGCCCCTAAGGGGTGGCTAGACATAAGCTAGATGAAAGCCACACAGCTGTTTTTTTAATTAAAAAAATACAATAAAGAGCAGCACCTTTGCCAATTTGGGCAAATTTAGGATACAAAAGTAGTTAAAACAATTGAAAAAAAAATTAGCTCATAACTCATTAAAGAGCAGCATTAGGCCACACCCCCAGGAAAACTTTAATACTTGATTATTATTATTATTTTTTAAAAGCGTTTCATTAAGATTCTACTATCTTTATAAACTGATAAAGTGAGAATCAATTTTATACCATATAGTCATTAATAACATGAAAGCAATTAGGCAGCAGTCATTTTAGTAGTTCATATGTATCGACTCAGTTTAAATTTGTTTTATATACTTTCCCTCCTGCCTTTATTTTAGATAACCCTTGGTAATCAGGTAGCACTTGTTAGACGTCAGAATCTGGAGCCTGCTGAGCCTGGGTTCATTCAGTACATACCAACTTCAAGTCAGTTCCAGGTGAAAGAATTCAACAGTTTTCTCAGATCTGGCGGTTATTACTGGTCATTACCCACTCAGTTCCTCAACAAAAGGGTGAGTGCATTATAGAAATAAACAAGAGTACTTTACATGTGGGGGGAAAAAAATTTTGGTTGATAAATTATTATTTACATTAAAGTTATAGACTAAACAAAATTCAGGCCATAAAACTCATCTTCTTCTTCCTTTGGCTCTACAGCCCATTTAGGGCCCTGGCCTGCCATACTACTCTTCTCCACTTTTCCCGATCCATGGTATTCTTCCTCCACTCTCTCAATCCTATGGCTTTAAGGTCTTACTCCACTTCCTCTAACCATCTGCTTCTTGGTCTGCCCTTTGACCTTTTCTCAAGGGGTGTTGCCTTGCATATTGCCTTCAGACCTCTGTTGTTTTCCATTCTTTATATGTGCCCTACCCACCTCAATCTAAAACTCATACAATCCAAAAAAAAAATAATACTACTATGAAAGAGTCTTGAATCTTAAGGACTGGTCAAGTAGAATTTGACCTCCTCAGTAAATTATAAAAAAGATGAGATCACCACAGCATATTAAGCCCAATTTCTCTATTTTCTCAAAGTATTGTCATCTTAAATAGCTCTGTGCGGAATTGGGTCATGTTAAATAGCTCTGTGTGGAATTGGGTCATGTTAAATAGCTCTGTGCGGAATTGGGTCATGTTAAATAGCTCTGTGTGGAATTGGGTCATGTTAAATAGCTCTGTGCGGCATTGGGTCATGTTAAATAGCTCTGTGTGGAATTGGGTCATGTTAAATAGCTCTGTGTGGAATTGGGTCATGTTAAATAGCTCTGTGTGGCATTGGGTCATGTGAAATAGCTGTGTGGAATTAGGGTCGTGTTAAATAGCTCTGTGCGGCATTGGGCCATGTTAAATAGCTCTGTGCTGCATTGGGTCATGTTAAATAGCTCTGTGCTGCATTGGGTCATGTTAAATAGCTCTGTGCGGCATTGAGTCATGTTAAATAGCTCTGTGCGGCATTGGGTCATGTTAAATAGCTCTGTGTGGAATTGTGTAATACCTAGACCAGTGGTGGTGGCGGGGAACCTTTTGGGGGACTCGTGCCCAAAATTCAACAAAAAAAATCACACTTATTTATAGCAAAGTGCCAACACTCCAATTATAATAAAAGGAACTGATGTTTTAGTCGTGTGCTGACTGATGAGGCTCTGCGTGCCGACTGTGTTTGCCTACACCAAGTCTGATTGAATTATGAGTCAGAGATCTTCAGGTCTGGAATTCATTCACTGCCGCCCCATAAACATATTTGGCTAAAGAATAAAAAAGTTATTGCTGTCCGAACATTAAATATTAGTTCAAATAAAATTTGTCACCTGATGATATAGGTATTATTGTTTTTTATACCATCGTTACTTTAAAGGAAACAAATTCGCAAGTGAAAAGTTTAGCCCAGAGATATTTTGTTTATTTTTTTTCTTTTTGAAGCTATTTAATGCAATAGGCTCCACCTTGAATCTAATATGCCTGTCAGGCTTAGTAGAATTATGTCTGTCATTTATGCAATGTAAATTTTTAAAATTAGCCAGCCTGCATTACATCAACTCGTCTATAAGAGTTTTTTTTTTTTTAAATCTTGCCTGACCAGTTAAGCAGCTACGGTGGAACGCTGAGTTACCAAGTGTATTATGAAGTGGATGGATTTGAAAATCCAACCAACGACCATGACATCATTTTGATTGTAAGTCACGTTATTACTAATTGTTGTATATCTGCTTTCATGTCCCTTTTTTTTGGGGCCATTAATATTAATCCTTCTTTAGATAATGTAACTACCGTATTTTTCGCCGTATAAGACGCTCCGGCATATAAGACGCACCCAATTTTAAAGGAGGAAAATCTAGAAAAAAAAGATTCTGAACCAAATACTTGCAGCATGAAAAAAAAACAACAACAATATTTTTTTTCCCCCGTCCCTATCCCTTTCTTCACCGTCCGTTCAATTACACATTCACTTGGTGCGCGATTTTTATTTATAGTGAAGGCGATCCCATACCATGAATACTTTAATATAGTAAAATACTAAAATAATTAATTACAATTAAACTACGCATTGAGATTGTATTAATAATGTTAATAATGTCACAGAAACATTTCAACTAACGTATTTCGGTTTATTAAAGTGCACCTTTAATTTTAATCTTCCGAATACATAAAACGATAGGTAAATAGATATGACAATTGATTTCATCATGTTTACAATTGGAGTTTCCGGGAGTTACCCCTCTTTTAAAAGTGTATGATAGCATGTAAAATGTGTATTTGCCGTATAAGACGCACCAACTTCCCCCCCCCCCCTCAGTTTTGGGGAAGAAAAAGTGCGTCTTATACGGCGAAAAATACGGTACATTGCTTTCCTTTTATTTACCTACAGTTTATTTTTCTTTTTTATTTAAACTGTATTATTATTTTGTATTAAATACACATGGGTATTTGTATATTTTGATTGTATTATGTACTAAATACACATGGGTATTTGTATATTTTGATTGTATTATGCATTAAATACACATGGGTATTTGTATATTTTGATTGTATTATGCATTAAATACACATGGGTTTTTGTATATTTTGATTGTATTATGTACTAAATACACATGGGTAATTGTATATTTTGATTGTATTATGTACTAAATACACATGGGTATTTGTATATTTTGATTGTATTATGTACTAAATACACATGGGTATTTGTATATTTTGATTGTATTATGTATTAAATACACATGGGTATTTGTATATTTTGATTGTATTATGTACTAAATACACATGGGTATTTGTATATTTTGATTGTATTATGTACTAAATACACATGGGTATTTGTATATTTTGATTGTATTATGTACTAAATACACATGGGTATTTGTATATTTTGATTGTATTATGTACTAAATACACATGGGTATTTGTATATTTTGATTGTATTATGTATTAAATACACATGGGTATTTGTATATTTTGATTGTATTATGTACTAAATACACATGGGTATTTGTATATTTTGATTGTATTATGTACTAAATACACATGGGTATTTGTATATTTTGATTGTATTATTGTCTTCTCCTTAGGGCAACGGGATAACACTGTTCCACAGAGCAGACAATTACGAAAGATTGGACAAGAAGTTCAGGCCCAGAGTCCTTACCACAGTGACCATTCCTCTTAATGAAGTAATATGTCTGCCTTATTCTTTTCATATGTTTGTTTGATCTTAATTTCCCTCATAAAACTTAATCTTGTGGAGATTAACTGGAAGAAAATAATTTAAAATGTGTGTGTGTAAACACATGTAATTTGGCAACATAAAAGTATGTAAAGCTGTGGCTTTGTGATTGTGGAAAATTAACAATACCCCCCCCCCCCCAATTTACATACAAAAAAAATTACCCTGCCCCGTATAAAATAAAAAGTTCCCAGGAGAAATGAAATTTAAAAAGACCAGTATTGTTACTTTAAATTCATCATGGTGCTTTGTGTGATCTCTCGGTTGTTTATATTTGTTATATAATTATGAAAATGATTTTTATTAAAATCTAAATTTAAAACCACTAAGCTTGGTTTAGATTCATTTGATGTATTCTTTGTTTATTTTTGGCCAACGGCCATATTTAATACTGGGAAGCGAAATTGGTACATTTACCGTTAGCCAGAGCAGCTAGTATGCAATTCGTACATAAAAATAGAAGTTTACTTTAAACTAGAATTTTTAGAAGCTATATTTTTTTTTTTTACAATTACATGTATTTTTTAAAAATCATTTAAAATAAGTATGGTACTAGATTATTGTTTAAAAATATAGTCATAAATTAACATAATGGATTTTAAACTTCTCAGTAATGTTTACTTTGTTTAGTCTGCATGGGAAAGAAGCCAGGTGTCATCCAGAGGAGGCCAAATCTCTCAGTACGCCACACGAGATGATCTGATGCTGCTTCTGGAGAACGTCACTCATATTTTAATCCGAGCCTCTTATGATAACAGACAGTCTTTAATCAGGTGGAGACTTGGTTCTTTCTTTCAGTTTTTAAATAACAGTGAATACATAATTCTGGAGTCCTATGACAAAAATGACTGCATGATATTCCTTAAAACCAAAAAGCTGTTTGGTAAACTCATAGGCATTGATTTTTTTAATACATTGTCAATAATCGATACGTGGTAGAAATTTAAATTAAGTTTAGTAAACTCAGGCATTGATTTTTATACATTGTCAATAACGCTACCTGGTAGAAATTTAAATGATGTTAAAATTTTACTTCCTGAACAGACTGGGTAATGTTCTGTTGACATCTGGTGCGTTACATGATTCAGGTTTTGGTAGAGCTGTCTATGTTGAGGAATGCAGGTGCCCTGCAGGTTATGCAGGTTACTCTTGTGAGGTGAGGTTAAAAAAAAGTTCACTCCAGTGTAAAAAAAAAAAAAAGCCCTGTGGCTTTAGCATTTTAAAACACGTCCTGTTTTTTTTTTTATTAAGAAAGTCAGAATCTAATTTTGTCATAATTTGTTACTTGACATTTCCCCCTAGGAATGTGCCCCTGGATTTCACAGAGTGGCTGATGGAGAGTATGGTCGCAGATGTGTTGCCTGTAGATGTAATCAGCATTCTAATGAATGTGATCCATTAACTGGAATTTGCAGGGTAAGCCATGTTAGACAGCAAGGTCGTAGATTGCCCACTATGTAAATTTTAAACTTTCTGCAGGAAATAAAGCGGTGCAGTGCACTTGATTGCAGCTGTGCTTTTGTGCTTTCCCATAGAATCCATTACAGCTGCTCAGTATTGAATAACTTAGAATAAAGCAAAGTCATCGTTTATCTTTAAGCAAAAGAATTTTCTGTGTTTCACATATTGTCTTTCATCTCTGGTCAACACCCACTGTCCACTGTTGTGACTGTCCAGTAACTTCTCTTCAACCAAACAGGTGCAACTGTAATCAGACCTGTTGGTCCAGTGTTCATATGGACAGCTCCTGGCTCATTTTTAAATGGGTTACCCCCCCCACTCCCCGTAATGCATAAGATCCTTTTTTATCATTTTTTTTCAATGAGTTTTTTAATCTACTTCTTCCTTTGGCTCTACAGCCCATTTAGGGCCCAGGCCTGCCTTACTACTCCTCTCCACTTTTCCCAATCCAAGATCTTCTTCCTCCACTCTCTCACTCCTATGGCTTTAAGGTCTTTCTCCACCTCTTCTAATTACCTGCTTCTTGGTCTGCCCTTAGGCCTTTTTCTCATTGGGTGTTGCCTTGCATATTGCCTTCAGACCTCTGTTGTTTTCCATTCTTTATATGTGCCCTACCCACCTCAATCTATTCATTTTAATTTGAGCTGATATATTTTGTTCTTCATATAACCCTTATAGTTCTGAATTTGTTCTACTTCTCACTCAATGTTGTCTTTTACTGGACCGTATATTTTCTTAAAATATTTTCCTTTCCCAAGAGTTTTTTTTTTTAAAATATTAGTTAATTAAAAAAAAAATTTTCAGGGCCTTAAGGAATGATAGAAGAAGGATTTGTTTACATCTCAAACTTTTGTGTGCTTCCAAGTGTGCTTGCAAGCTATTGTAAACTTACTTACTTCAACTTAGAAAATAGAAAGCATCTTATTTATTGATTTATAAAGCTAAACCTATAAAAAAATATAACAGTTTGGATGTTGTGTTTTTTTTTAATATGAGTCTTTGCAATATTAAAATGAAGTCAAAAATAATTTTAGAACTGTTTGTCTTGCACTTGTCCAAACAAGGTAGCAGGTAAATAAAAAGCAAAAAGTGGCTTGGCAGCACTTTGGTTGAGAGCCAAATTGGTCTTGCACGGATTATGAAAATGAGTCCTAGCAGCTGGAGTCACCCTGTAACCTCCATGGCCTTTGCAGTCTAGGCTAGGGGTCTATATAATCAAGAGATAAACATCTCTTCCTTTCAGGGACTTAAATTTATTTTTGTAATTAATAATTTAAAAGATTGGTTAAATTCCCCCCCCTCTCCCCCCCCCCCTGATTCCAATTATATTTATCTAACATGAATCGTACATTTTTTGTACCACTGAAAATAACAATATTAATAAACTCTGTAGAACTGTCGCGATAACACCGCTGGACCCAGCTGTAACCTGTGTGCTGATGGCTACTATGGAGACCCACGTGTCGGTTCATGTCAACCCTGCCCATGTCCTCTGACCACGTCATTGAACCAGTTAGTACCTACCTTGTCAAGTTTATATTTTAAATGAAAATAACAGTTTTTGTTTGTTTTTTTAATAAGAACTACTCTGTGATTATATTTGGTAAATCCAGTGATGCTGGTAAATCCAGTGGTGCTGGTAAATCCTGTGGTGCTGGTAAATCCAGTGGTGCTGGTAAATCCTGTGGTGCTGGTAAATCCAGTGGTGCTGGTTTGATTATTTACTACTGGCACTGGAATTTATTTAATTTTAGTATCCACTATTATGTTCTATTAGAATTTTTTTGAAATTGTAAAAGATCTATGCTCAAGATAAGTTACCTAATGTCACATTGACCTTAACAGATGATTCATTCCCAATTTTTTTTCCCCTCATGATTGAAAATCCATTGACATAAAATATGCTAATTTTTTTTATAAAATATGAATGCACTGCTTCCCTTATTACCTCATCTATCAGGTTTGGTCGCACTTGTGTACTGGCAGAAGACAGGGAAGTTACTTGCAACTGTCCTGCTGGCTACACAGGACGCAGATGTGAGCGATGTGCCAGCGGTTATGTAGGAAACCCGCAGATTCCTGGAGAAAGGTGCAGTAAGAGAACAGAATATGTCTGCGACACTAGAGGCAGCATCAGCCGAGTGCCTGACCCCCTGACAGGACAGTGCAGCTGCAAGGTTGAAAAATTATTGTTTATTTTATTTTTAGATGAACAATACATTTAAAAAATAAAAGGTTAAACATAAATCTCAATTTGGAAAAAATTCTTTTGCCTATTTTGAAATTTTATTATAATAGTATCAAAAAAAAGGTATCGGGGACGGGTGGTCGAGTGGTATAGATACTCGACTGTCAACCTGAGAGTCCTGGGTTAGATCCGCTGTGAGAACCATGGGAATTTTCCCAGGTGAAATATGTTTCAAAATCGTCCCACAAGTCCACCAAGCTTTAAATGGGTACCTGACTTAAGTTGTTAAAGGCGGCTGGACTTCGTGCTAACCACACAATCCCTTCATATGCCAAGGTTATAGAAATAGATGAATTCTACACTTCATCTGCCCTGATGGCCCTTTTGGGCTAAGGGAACTTTACTTTTTTTTATAAAAGGTATATAGCTTTATTCTCCTATTTAATGTTATAATTATAAGTTTACCATTTAATTGCAGCCCACAGTGACTGGCCAGCTTTGTGACACTTGCAAGCCAGAAACATTCTATTTGTCTGATGCCAATCCAGGAGGTTGTATTCCATGTTTCTGTATGGGAGTCACACAGACTTGCCAGAGTACAACCTGGCATAGAGTGCCAGTAAGTCTGTCATTTCATTATTCTTGGATTTTTTATTTTTTTTTTGTTAAACTATTTTCATTATGATGAGATCTGAAAACAGAAATGTACATGCAGTATGATACATTTTATAACCATAGATGGCCATTGAGATTTCCATCCTAGTTTAGGGCCCTTTGGTTTTTGTTTTGTTTTTTTTTCTACTTATACTTATGATACTTAAAATTGAACCCAGGGCCCACAGGTTGACAGTCAAGCGCTCTACAATCCTCAAACATCCGTCCCAAGTTATTAAAAATATGCTTATTTTAACATCTTGGGACGGATGTTCGAGGATTGTAGAGCGCTTGACTGTCATCCTGTGGGCCCTGGGTTCGATCCTCTGTGAAAATCAAGGGAGTTTTTTTAAGTCATGTTGAATGCTGATTGAAAGTCCCCTAAGTCCATCCTGACTTTAGTTGGGGAAGTAAAAGTGGCGTGGCTTTGTGCTAAGCCTAGCCACGCAATCCCTGAATATGACATGCTTACAAAAACAGATCAATTTTACATTTTATCTTCCCCATCGGCCCTTCAGAGCTGGGCAACTTTATTTAAATAATCTTACAAATTTTTTTTTATCGTAGTATGAGAAATGTACCCGTTCTTTGCCTGGGGGATTGCCATGGTAAGGGTGCACAACTCTTTCTTGTAACACTCTTTCCACGCATAATATTTTTGTTATTTGATCTGTTCAAAGCTGGAAATGATTGTATCAGTGTATAAGTGACCCTGCAGAGCTCAGCCAGTTACTAAATGATACCTCTGTCATTGGATTCTGATTTTCACTTTAAGAAAACAAATGTCAGGTCACAATGAAAACTGTGTTATTAAAACATGTACATAAAGAAAATTTAAAATGTAACATTTGTTATCCCTGCAACTCACATAACATGTGTTAAAGACAGTGTCTTATAGAGACTAGGATTTCAAAATCTTATAAAGATTTACATCTGAAAATATTTATATTTCATACTAATCTGAACTAAATTAACACATTCCTAAAATCTACCATTTCAAGTAAACTCTGTCATATGCAGTTAACATGGCAACAGCCCACAGGTCAGCTGTAAATTGAATGTTCAGAGGCTGTCAATTCAGCCAGACAAAGTAAAAGAAAATGTTAAGCTTTGAGTCTCATTTTCAAGTTTGGTGATTGAATGATGTGGATTTCTACTGGCCACAAAGAACTGTAACAACTTACTTACCCACCCAACATACAAACATCATTACATTTTCAAATCTCACATTTTTTTTATTACTTTTTTTTTTAACACCTAAAAGAGAAAATGTATTTTTTTTTTTAAACCTTTCTTGTGATGCACCAATATAAATGTACACACTTTGAAATTACAATGCACCAGTTGGTTTTATTTATATCTATATCTTTTTAGATTACACTCGGCTTCACCCAGTCCTCTTCAGATGTCATTCTTACAGATTTGACTCAGGTGGAGAAAATTTCGGAAGGTTTTGTTGTAGACAGACAGAGCAGGGAGCTGGTCTTCCGCGATTTCGACAATTATAATGGGAAGCTCCTGTACTGGTCATTGCCCCAACAGTTTTTGGGCAACAAAGTGACTGCCTACGGTGGCAACCTCCGGTTCACTCTCCGTTACAGAGCTGGCCAAGACAATACTCCTGTCGACTACAGGGAACCACTAGTCACAATCAGAGTGAGTTGTAAACACAAATGGTGCGCTTGATACCTTTTAATTTCTAAATTTTCTTGTTGAACAGAGACATCACATATTAGACAGTTATATTGTAGGTCATCCAGTTGAGTAAAAAAAAAGTCTCTTATCACAGTTATTTTTTTTATTATCATTATATACCTAAAAATTGTGCTTGTTAATTATACATGTATTAACTTTAAAAAAAAAAATAAGTGAAGAGAGATGTTTTATTTCTGTTGCCCTAGGGAAGTGACATTGATCTTGAATACAGAGCCAGGGCACAAGTTCCAGAGAGAAGATCTGAATCTTTTTCAGTGCCATTCATTGAGGTAACTATATATATTTTTATTTCAACTTAAAACAGATTTCCCTGTTAATGAAAATCTCTCAACGCCTAGACCTGCTTGAAATACAATCAGATAAATAATTATTACTGTTTTTACTAATTCAGTACATCGTTCTGATCTGGGTACTATATTTAAAATAAAATTTGGCGTTAAAAAATTATGTTCCACAGTGTGGAAACCAAACTAGTTGAAAATATTTAATAATATACAAAATAAAATTTAAAAAATGAAGAAAATTTTGTTCAGAGTGAATGGTACACAATAGATGGCAACAGAGTCAAAAGAGAAAACTTCCTGATGGCTTTGGCAAAGTTACAGCATATCTTCATTCGAGCTACTTTTACAACTGAGACTGACGAGTCAGCGTAAGTGATACATTTGGAAAAATATCAAATAAGCTAACTAATTCACAATAATAATATGTGTATTAATGCTAAACATTTTTTTCAAGATTTTAGAAGTCTCGGTTCTTTTAAATCCTCTTTAAAGTTTTCAGTTGATTTTTATTTTTAAATGTGCGATTCAATTTAAAAAAATTATATGTATGTTAACAGAAAATTTCAGTGCTAGGTTTTAAAATGATTCTTTTTTTTTTTTAAATTAATTGCTGCAAATTTAATTGGTTGTAACAGTATAAAATTGTCATAGAAAGAATCTTTTGAAGGATCAGAAACCTTGATTTATCTAGTTTTTTTTTTTGTCACATTTAAGTTTTTTTTATTAAATATACTTTTAATCCCAATAAAATCAGCCTTGAACATATTTTCTTAGAAATGCATACATGCATTAATGTTGGTGGAATATTGAAAATTCACTAATGCTATAATAGTTTAAGTAGTTTTTTTTTTCTATTTTGACATACTTTCTCAGTCTCATATAATGCAGTACTTATAAAGTTACAACTATTTTAGATATATACATAATTAAAGGCCACCTGTACATCAAATATGTGCTATGACACCTTTACATGTTTGATATATTATTGAAATATGAATGGTTTCATTCAAACACTTTAAAAAAAAAAAGGTCTTAATTCATGAACATTCTTCTTAAATTAGCTTGCTGTCATCTGTAAATCTCCTTAGTATGGTCAATTTTATTTCATTGTACACTTATAAAGAGGAGTTATGTCTTTGAGGTTTTAGTTTGAACATGAGAGATATTTTATTGCCATCTTTGATTTAGGTCTGGCACATTGTACATTTTAGTCATATTTAAGAAAAAAAATCGCTGATGACTAAAAAAAAATAAAACAATAATGATTCACTTCTAAACATATAACAGAATCAGTGGCATCTCCTTGGATGTCGCTGAAGATCGTGTGACATCCAGAGATAGAGCCTATCAAGTTGAACAGTGTGCTTGTCCTCGTGGATATAAAGGTCTTTCTTGTGAGGTAAATTATGATGTTATTTTTTTTCCTAATGTTTAAATGAGGTCAATGATTATATATATGTAAGTGCTGTAGTCTGAAAGGATAATAATAAAAAGCTGATTTTTTCTTTCTTTCAGGACTGCGATTCTGGCTACACTCGAACTGGTTCAGGCCTCTACTTGGGGCTCTGTGAAGAATGCAGATGTAATAGACACTCTTCTGAATGTGATCCTGAAACTGGTGTTTGTAAGGTTTGTGAATCATCTAAGATTAGCTGTTTAATAATTAATTTTGTAACCACAGTCCCAGAGTTAAGGTGGTGCTGAGGAAAGACATACTTGTATTATTTTACAGAACTGTCGACACAACACTGAAGGGGCCAAGTGTGAACGCTGTGCTCGAGGTTACTATGGTGATGCCACACGTGGCTCTGTTACAGACTGCCAGAAGTGTCCTTGCCCTTTGACGGAGTCTCCCAACCAGTAATAAAATCTGTCTCATTTTTTTTTTTTTAAATATCTTTATAATTGTATACAAATGTGTAGATACAAAGTTTTTATATTGTTTGCTGTTTTATCGTATGTTGAACTATTGTTTGCTGTTTTATCGTATGTTAAACTATTGTTAGCTGTTTTATTGTATGTTAAACTATTGTTTGCTGTTTTATCGTATGTTGAACTATTGTTTGCTGTTTTATCGTATGTTAAACTATTGTTAGCTGTTTTATTGTATGTTAAACTATTGTTTGCTGTTTTATCGAATGTTACTGTAGGTTCAGCTCAGACTGTATCCTAAGCAGAGATGGTGAGGTCACCTGCACTGCTTGTCCAGCTGGTCATACTGGCCGTAGATGTGAGAGGTCAGTTAGTCCTGGTTAACTTTTGAAATATACAATTATTTTTTATTTGGGGGTGGGGATTAATCTTTAATTCCCCTCTGACTTTTTGGAATGATTTTTTTTTAAATTAGAAAATATATTAATTTAAAATCTGTATTTGACGTTTGAAGGAATGACGATCTTTTAAACACGCTTAGTCATGTTTGATATCATAGACACATTTTGATCATTCTTTTTTTACTTCTTCAATTTTTTGCTTCTCGTGTGTTTCAGATGTGCTCCTGGTTACCAAGGCAATCCCATGCGTCCTGGCGATTATTGTAAACCCATTAGTAAGTCTTCTCCTTTAGACTAAGTTAAAAAGTAAAGTTCCCTTAGCCATAAGTGCCATCAAGGCAGAGGAAGCGTAGAATTCATCTGTTTCTATAACCTCTGCATCTGAAGTGATTGTGTGATTAGCACAATGTCCATCCGCCTTAACTTCCCCATCTTAAGTCAGGTACACATTTAAAGCTGGGTGGACTTGTGGAATTTAGCACCAAATTTCATCTGGCAAAACTCCACACTTCTCACAGGATCAAACCCAGGACTCTTAGGTTGACAGTCAAGTATCTACACCCTCTGCCATCCATGCCACAAGACTAAATTATGTTTAACTATAATTAAAAGTTGATTAAACTGTTGTTAAAAGCAGCAGATACATGTATTATATTTTCATAAAGTAAAATGCCTACCAAGAATATTTGTAAATAAGAATTAATAAACTTTATCTATTTTCCAATCCCCTTGTCTTACATTGGCATATGTGATCTACATAGAAAACCCGGTGGTCTTTATTTCCCATTCACACAAATTAAAAAACAGCCTTGTTATTACTTCTGATCATTTTTAAGCAGGCTATATGTAAAGGTCAGCTAATTAATCCCAAACAAGAAGTCTAGAGGCTACTATATTTCAATTGTACTAGGTTGCGATATATTTTTTTTTGTAGATGTTTCATGTGTATGTGACGGCAGAGGCACAGTTCCCAATACAGTTTGTGACCCTGATACTAAACAGTGCCAGTGTAAGGTAAACATATAAAAATTACTGCTATGATGTTCAGATATCCTTTCTCGCACCAAATGCTGAATTTTTGTTTTTTTCCACTTTTAATCAAAAGCCTCTATTTTTTTTGTGTTCATCAACTTTCAGTTTGTGTTATATGTATTTACTGTTTGTCTAAAGAAATCGTTCCACTATAAATTTACTCAATATGTTGTCTGTTGTCAATAAGCACATTTTTTTTTCTTTCTCGTTTCAAACAGAACAATGTTCAAGGTGTTCGCTGCAGCAGCTGTAGACCAGGCTATTTCAATCTGAACAGAGATTTGGAGACTGGGTGCATGAAGTGTTTCTGTATGGGTATCACCAATGTCTGCACCAGCTCAAACTATTACAGGGATGAGGTCTGTCTGGATAAAAATCATTTCATATACATAAGACTATAATAAAGATCATCAAGCTAGTCACTCGAACACATTTTTTCTTATTATGTACTAGCTGTATTGTGCAAAACCTTTGCAACACCTTTCTATTATGAACTTTATTTTTTCAATTTTGGTTTCAGAGGCTTTTTTAAGGAGGGGTGGGAGTAAGTTATTCTCTAGCAACTCTGTGTTTCAGAGGCTTTTTTAGGAGGAATGTAAAAGGCTCTCAAGCTTTTATGCTTGTTTTTGCATCACCCCTTCTCATTTACAAACTTTCAAATATCATTTATATAGCATAAATAGAAAGTTTAAAATTTGGACACATCTTTGTTGTTGATCAATAAATAATAAAATAAAATTCTGACCCACCTAAATTCAGTCCCAGGTATTAGTCCTAGGTTGAGAACTGTTTAAGTTATCATCATGGTGACGTATGTTTTTCCAGATTGTGCCAATGTTTGACTCTGATGGCTCGCACAATTTTGCTTTGGTCAATGCCAGACTTTCCAGAACAATCACAGATGGCTTCTCAGTGAACGCAGAGCGCAATGAGATAACATTTGATGTCTTTGAAGGCATACAGAGGGAACAGGACAGCCTGTACTTTAATCTGCCTCCCAAATTTAGAGGGGATAAGGTAAGCCTTGCAAATGATTCATCTCTAGCCATCATAAAACTATAACATAAATTAAGGGCTGTATGGCTTACATAAGTCAATAAGACTATAATCTGTACTGTATTGTTTGTTGTAAACACAGACACACCCATACTATGATTCTCTAGATTCTTTAATTTTAGGTTTCTTCCTATGGAGGATTTTTGAGGTTTAGCCTGCAGTACACCGCGTCTTCCAGTTTAGGCAGAGATTACACTGATCTAGATGTTGTACTTATTGTGAGTCATTTTATGTACACTTTTTGTTATTTTAGATTCATTAATTAGAGTAATCCACTGTATATATGGATAAATAATAGTGTTTTGTTTCATTTTATGAGGACAGAAAATTAAAGTTTTGTTTTTAATATGAACACCTGTAGTTGAATTTCTTAAGACAGTTTAAACTAAAAATAGAAAAGTAAACAGATATAATTGCATAGAATCGAAATGTAAACAGATCACATAGAAGAGCATTGTAGGTCTTTTTTTTTTTTTTTACATTACTTTACTTTTTTTTATCAGGGGAAACAAAATCAAAAGTTGTACTATATTTTCCGGCCATCACTAAGAGCTCGCCAGTCTAATAGATATGATATTCCTTTGGTCGAGGTAAGATATTTTATGATGTTCAATGCCATACTTAATTGATGAATATATATTTGCTTACATTTTGTCAAAGATTTTTTTTTTTTTTCAATTTCTCCATGTTCTGTTTATCCTGTTCTCATTAAGAATCTATGAAGGCACTTATACCACTAAGCATTTTATTTTTCATAATTACTATTAGTAACATTTTAGATCTAGTATATATTTTACTGACTCTGATGTATAGGATTCCACTATTAATCAATAAATAAAGTTCCTTATAGATAAAGTGTAGAATTCATTTATTTCTATTACCACTGTATATAAAGGCATGTGGTTAGCAATGCCCAGCCACCTTCACTTTACCAACTTAAGTCAGGTACCCATTAATGCTGGGTGGACCTAGGGACTTAACAATCACATGGACCTAGAAAAATCCCTTGGTTTTCACAGAGGATCAAATCTGCGTCTCTCAGGTTGTCAGTCTTGCGCTTGGCCACATGTCCCTCTTCACTCTGAAGATGTTAAGGAAATTACTATGTAACAAGGAAATGTATAAAGTCGTGAAAACTGAAAAAAACAGTTTGTGAAAATTTACATGAAATTTAAGAATTCTTGAAGTTGTTTGTATTCCTTGGATAACCATCGGGAATATCATAGTCAAGTGCACACAACTCTGTATTTTGTGTTATAATTAACTGGATTATTTGTGCCCATTTGAAAGAAATATCAAAAACAAAATTTCAGCTCATGTGTAGCCTTATTTTATGGCTGTTTTCCCTGACACAAAAACATAAACGTCTGATTAGATGATTGTTATATAATAATATTTATTTTAGTTTGAAGATAGTTTAATTAATATAAGCTATAGCTTTGGTTGAATTTACAGAAAAACGAATTCAACTTACAAGTATTGTAGGAATGCATCCTCCTTTTTTATTATGTTTCAAGGTGTCATCTAACTTAATTTCACACAAAAAAAAAAGATATTCTAGGAAAACCAGAATTTCTAGGAAAAACAGAACTTTTAGGAAAAACAGAACTTTTAGAAACATCTCTACCAAGTTTTAGGAGGGATAGGTGTATGTTTAGCCCTATTACAAATATAACAAAAGTAAAATTCCCTTAAGCCCCTAAGGGCTAATGGAGCCAATGAAAAAGTGAAGAATTTTTCTGTTGCTGCCATAACATAATAAGTCATGGCATGGCAAATACATGATTTAACAATGTCAATTTAATAAAAAAGTTTTTTACTTTCTGTCATACTTTAATTTAGTCAATGCTTGTATAATGCTGAGTTTTTCTTTCACTGTGCTTTTGATTTATTTATTTCAGAGTTCATTCCTGGACTCACAAGACAGTCAAGTACCATCCAGGGAAACGTTCCTGACAGTACTTGCAGACCTGAGTGCCATACTCATCAGAGCCACTTACCACCAATCTATGCAGTCTGTAACTCTTCGTGACCTTCGTATGGATATTGCTGTGCCTACTGTTGGTAGAGTAGGAGCTCCAGAAGTGGAGAGATGTACATGCCCAGATGGCTATTCCGGTCTCTCTTGCCAGGTAGGTCTTTTATAAATAAATATTTTTTTTTAGTTGTTTTGTATAATGTGTAATCTGTTAGTAAATGAAAGAATTTGAAACTAATTCATTGTGAATGCAATTTCTAAGATTTACAATTTCTTTTCCTTACGAGAGGGTTGGTCTAATGCTGCTCTTAGAGCCATATAAAGCTCTTCGATAAATTTGTCCAGCTCCCAATTAGCCAGTTTTTTCTAATGTTTTATTCATTTTGTTTGCTAATTTTTTTTTACTAAATAAACAAGTGAGACTTTCATAGACATCATTTAAAGAATCTTTCTTAAGTTTATATTTGATTTTTTTTTATTAGACTTACACTATAACTTATTTATATGATACTTAACAACTAATAACTTTGTGAATGTATCCGATTTGTGTATATTTTTTTTATTTTTTTGTTAATATTAACATCTGCTTTACTTTTGGTTTTGCCAGTCATGTGCCCCTGGCTTTGTGAGAGTAGAAGACCCAAGAACTGCTTTGGGGCGCTGTACCAGGTGCAATTGTAATGGTCACAGTAATAGTTGTGATCCCAATACAGGTGTCTGCCAGGTAATAATCTTCTTTTAAAATCAAACTTTTTTTATCCCAATTGTTTTAACAGCCAGTATTTACTTCGTTTAAAGTAGTCTCAGTGCCAAACTATGACGATAAATGTAGTTATTAAGGCTGAATCTGATTTTCAGAGCTGCCAACACAACACAGAGGGAGATCGTTGTGAGCGATGCAGCCGAGGATACTACGGCGACCCTTCAGCAGGTACACCAAATGACTGCCGACCTTGTGCTTGTCCACTTACTCTTCCTTCCAATAAGTAAGTTATTTTTGAATATGTGTTGTTTTTTTTACTTGAGCTTAGAATTTGAAGAACAATAAATATGATGTCAATTCCTAGGAAAATGGTTTCAGACACTTTCAGAAAGATTTGTAAAGAAATCATGTGAACAGGAGGTTGATACATGTGATAAATAAACTATTTTCTGTGTGCTATGAGGGGAAAACAAGAAACCTATTATTGGTGTGTTAATAAAAAAATGGCTGTTCCTTGAACCTTTTACTGTAGGTAAATCAAAAAATTTTAAAGTAGAAAAATCCTTTCCACTGCCAATCCTTTTTCCTGTCCATGGAATATTGCGAATTTTACTTTAAGTTCTATTGACCTACTGAATCTGTCAATTTAAGATTAAATATTTATAATTACTCAAATTATAACAAATAAGGTCTGTGTGGTTATAAGATATATTAAACTGGAATTAATTTTTTGCAGTGGAATGTACAGAATTGGCTTTAAAATATGTTATTGCAGCCTTAAAAATCCCAAAATCACCATGCTACACAATGTGTGAAGATTAAAGGACCTTAGTTAAATCTATTTGTAAATTACATTCTTCCAGACAAAATATTAAGAAAATCATATCTAATCTTGTTACTAAAGCTTTTCCGTACAGTTATTTAAATATTCAGGGACAACTTCGCTGTTTTAACTAATTAGGTCTTTTGTATCTTGGCCCAACTAAGCTGTTTAAATATAATTACGGCCAGAATATAACATACACATAACATTTAATTAAAAACTGATCATGGGCAAGGCCTGGCATAAAGAAACACTTCTCTTAGCTGTTAGTTATCAATAAATTGATATAATTCTTTACCTTTCAGCTTCTCTCCAACATGTTACCTGGACACTGCTGACAACAGAGTGACATGTGATAGATGTCCAGGTGGATACACTGGACGTGACTGTGGACAGTAAGTCTTTGGGTTTTTTTTTGTAATATTTCAAAAAGTCGTACAATTAAACAGGCAAAGAATATATTTGATTTAGAAGATGTCCTCAGTAATGAAATTTAAATGAAGTGATATGACTTGGGCAAAGTCGACAATCCTGCAGTCAGTCACTAGGCCTGCCCTCCTGCAACTCTACAATGATGGAATCAATTATTATAGACTATCTTATGCTTGAATACATTATAACCTCTGGGAACATGCCTACAATTACTGCATTCATTACATGTAACTCACTAGCCAGGTCTCGAAACTCATTTTTGTTTACGGACGACATGTAGATAGTGACATGAATTTTTCTTAGTAGTCCCCCTTGGTTACACAACGACCCGTGCCGCTGTCATTACACTGTCCATTGACCCGTGCCGCTGTCATTACACTGTCCATTGACCCGTGCCGCTGTCATTACACTGTCCATTGAGAATCCAAATTTAAATTTATTGCATTTGTGATTAACATTTTGTAGGCCCTCTTTGAACCTACATGTGTATTCTGTAAACCTGAGTCTAGCCTACATGTGTATTCTGTAGACCTGAGTCTAGCCTACATGTGTATTCTGTAAACCTGAGTCTAGCCTACATGTGTATTTTTATTCTAGGTGTGCTCCTGGTTATAGTGGAAATCCAAGACAGCCTGGTGGAGTCTGTTCTAGAGCTGAAGTGGGTAAGTTTATGGTTTCTGGTTGTTTTTGTTTTTTTAAAATTGTAAAACATCAAAAATTGTAAGACACCATATTGGTTTCTTTTATGCCTCTAAGTACATACCTGGAGCTGAATTGGGTGAGAAATCGGGGAAATAATTAGAGTACCCAACGGTCCCTTAATGTGATTTGTGTGCAATCACTCCTATGTCATCACTTGGAGTGTTGGCTTTAACCGACATAGCCATCATGGATAAGACTTCAAGACCATGATCAGAATCCATTGAATTTGAATTCTTACTGCTATTTTTTCCCCCCATTAAAATGAATTTATGTAAACTACAATGGAGAATATGTTTAATGTGATTTTCTGCCAAGCTTTTGTTTAATTTTAAAATAAAAACACACCTATAATGATTAAAATAACTCTGTTCCATTAATTAATCATTTTATATAATTGGTTGTGCATCCTGTCCTATTTTAGAAAAAGTTTTGTTTCTTTAAAATGCTACGATTTTTCAAATGATTGAAAAGACTGACTCCATCAGCCCAGACCACAGAAGTAATTGATTTACTAATTTATTAGGCGTTGAAGTATGTGGAAGCTGTATAATTATTAAGAAATGAAGACTACATCTTTAAATAGGTCTCAGGGACTGAGACAAATAAAACTTGTTGCTGATTCAAAGAATTCTTTTTTTTTTTCAATGATCTAGTGGAGGTGATTGTGACTCCAAACAATGTGAGAGAACCCCTGGGTTCAACTGTGCAGTTCCAGTGCATACCCCGCGGCAGAGGGCCCTTCAATGTTAGTATGGAGCAGGATTGATGGACAATCCTTGCCAGGCCGAGCAGCGATTGGGACAGGCCCACCCTATGAGCTGACCATTTCAGATGTGGACTATACAGATTCTGGCAGATATGTGTGCACAGTGACACACCCCGACGGCAGCAGTAGAGGTGTTGGTGTCCTCATTGTTGAAAGTAAATACTGTTATTTTTTTTTTTTAAATGTTGAAAATCAATGACATAGTTTTAAATTCCCAAAGTGTAGCCTTTGGAAAAAAATGTTACTTCTGCTTTTAAACTTTTTGAACAATTTTTGTTCCTGCTTTTTTACTTTCGCACATTTTTTACTGTTTATCTTTCAATATTTATTTATTTTTTCCTCCCTCAAGGACCAGAGTTACCAATCAAAGTTAGAATAGAAGAACCAACTCGGCTGCTGAAGGAACCTGGCCAACAGGCCATGTTTACCTGTGTTGCCATACAGTATAGCAGCGCTGTGAGTTTAGCATACCTTTTTTTTTGTACTGTTCCCCGAGTTAACAGAACACTCCGAAGAGGAAAATATAAAACATCTGAAGAATATTTTTTTCTATGTTGGCTGACAAGCGAATCATTATTTTTTAAGACCTTGTCAGTATTTAAATACTTTAGTGCTTAGTTAGAAGGGTAGAACCAATTTAGGTAATAAAAACACTGGTCATGTAAATATTAGGCTAAAATAGTTAATACAGTATATGATAAACATTTTGTGATACCTGCCACTTTTTTAGGCTAACTATGTTTTGACCTGGAGAAAGGATGGAGGTCAGCTTCCTCCAAAGGCTGTTGAGCAGAATGGTGTCTTGTACATTCCTGACCTGAACCAGAATGATGTTGGTAGCTACACTTGCACAGGATCGCAGCGTGGCAGCATAGACAGTGCTACTGCCAGGATCATATTTGGTGGTATGGTGCCTTTATATTTTGATGCTGGCCAGATGTTCTTAAAGTAGATTTTTCTACAACTTGCCAATGAACCAAATAATCTAGACTTTACCCAATTGACTCTCTTGTCTGGTTTGACGAAAGAGCATGCCAAAAACCAATGAACCAAATAATCTACACTTTAGACAATTGACTCTCTGGTCTTGTTTGACAAAAGAGCATGACAAATACTGAAAATGCGAAATAGACCAGAGCTTTATTAATAATCATTTCCTGCCCCCCCCACACCCCCACCTTTGCCATTAAAAACACCCTTTGTGCTTAGAAAACCCACATTTTCTTTTTTTTTTCTTTATACAATGAGTATCTTTTTAACTAAATACTGTAAGTACAGAAATAAATATAGACAAGAATGTATTTTAACCAAAATATTTTCCTAATCCATGAACTCTGTACCCTGGGTAATAATGCTGATAATATCTTCCAATGTTCTCTTATCAAAACCTTAATGCCTAATAAAAACTCTTAAACATGTAAATAGTAATTCATAATTATCTGTTTCTTGACCACCATCTACAAGCAGCTACTATGTATTATATTTATCAAATTCTATCTTTGTTATTTCAGCTGTAAGAAAATTATGTTTTGTTTTTTTAGACTTGTAATTAACAATTCAATTGGATGATTTATTTCAGAAGTACCAACATCTCCTAATGTCGCAATTGAACTTATTGTAACTAACGATTCCATTGGATGATTTATTTCAGAAGTACCAAAAAAAAAATCTCCTACTGTCACAATTGAACTTGTAACTAACAATTCCATTGGATGATTTATTTCAGAAGTACCAAAATCTCCTACTGTTACCATTGAACCCAACACTGTAAGAGTTCAAGAAGGACAATCAGTGGAGTTAACTTGTAGAGTCACTGGAACTCCAAGACCAAGAATCAAATGGACTAAAGGTTTCAGATTCGGATCCTTAATAATTTATAATTTAAATGATAAGGAGGTTTTAATATTTAAAAAACAAGTGTAAAAATAAATGGCCTGTTCTTGAAAATATTTTAGTCAGATTTTATTGGTAAATTTTGAGGAAGTAGGACTTCAGGCTTTTAAAGTCGCTTTCTAACTATAAAATGATTTTACAAAATTTATAATTTAATTTTTTTTAGTATCTGAATGCAAATTCTAAGTTTTTATTTTGTATATTTAAAGTAGGTTATTAAAAGCTGTTTAGTGATAGAAAGTCTGTTGATGAAATATGCAACCTGTTGTGTTGATAATTATAAATGCAGCCTCTTTCAGAAAAGTTAAATGATAGATATTCTGTTGATTTATATGCGCCTGTGTCAGAAATGTTCCATTATTAAATGATAGATTTCATGTTGACTACATTCATGGCCTATTTCCAAAATTTTTAATTGATTGATGATAGATTTTTCTGTTAATGAAAAAATTAAGTTTGTTTCAGTAAACATCTTGTCAATTTCATTGATACTGGTTAAAACAATTTTGTTTTATGCGGTTTCATCTCAGCCTCCGGTTTGGTCTTGTTATTTTCAGGCTATTCTGATCCACTGCCAGCCCACATCATCACTGATGGCGAAGGCAGGCTGGTGATCAGGTCTGTATTAATGACTGACAGATCAGCTTACCACTGTCATGCTGAAAACAGTGAAGGCAATGCAACAGCAAGGGCTGTAGTCTATGTTTCCAGAGGTGAGTCAGTTTTACAATTCACATTTGTTAGTTGACCCATGGTTTACCTTTTTTTTTGTGAGAAGAAAAGCTGTTCGTAGATTTCTCGCACTAAGGGGGACCAACTCTTGTAAATGAACTCCACTGCTATCACTAAAATAAAAAAACTGTTTCCATGTTTGTAATTTGTATATGAAGTCCATTTTTTTTCTAATTGTTGAAATAACTTAAATTTCATGCCAGGCAAAAATGGGTTTATCTATTATCAGCATAAAAACAAAAAAAGCCATAACTGTTGTACTACT